>JAQZBX010002333.1:28112-73173 GCA_029593785.1 Cabassous unicinctus | reverse complement strand
AAAAAAAAAAAAAATCAACTCAAGATGGATCAAAGATCTAAATATAAAAGCCAAGACCATAAAGATGTTGGAGGATAATGTAAGAAGCATCTACAGAACTTTGTAACAGGAAATGGTTCCATGAACTTCACACCCAAAGCATAAGCAGGAAAAGAAAAAATACATAAATGGGATCTCCTCAAAATTAAAAACTTTTGCACCTCAAAGGACATTATCAAGAAAATAACAAGGCAGCCTACCCCATGGGAGAAAATATTTGGCAACCATATATCTGATAGGAGCCTAATATCCTGCATATATAAAGAAATCCTACAAATCGAAAATAAAAAGACTAACAGCCCATTTAAAAAATGGGCAAGTGACCTGAAAAGACACATCTCCAAAAAAAGAAATACAAATGGCTAAAAAGCACATGAAAAAATGCTTGATATCACTAGCTATTAGGGAAATGCAAATCAAAACTACAATGCGATACCATCTTACACCCATTGGAATGGTGGCTATTGAAAAGACAGCAGACTGTAAGTGTTGGAGAGGATGTGGAGGAATGGGAACCCTCATCCACTGCTAGTGGGATTGTGGAATGGTCCAGCCACTGTGGAGGACAGTTTGGTGGTTCCTCAAAAAACTAACTATAGATCTTCCTTACGATCCAGCGATTCCACTGCTGAGTATATACCCATAAGAACTGAAAGCAAAGACACGAACAGATATATGCACACCAATGTTCATAGCGGCATTGTTCAGTATTGCCAAAAGTTGGAATCAACCCAGGTACCCATCAACAGATGAATGGATAAACAAAATGTGGTACATACATACAATGGAATATTACTCAGCTGTAGGAAGGAATAAAGTGCTAACACATGGAATAACATGGATGAATCTTGAAGACCTTAGGTTGAGTGAAGCAAGCCAGGCATTGAAGGATGAACAATACATGACCTCACTGATGTGAATTAAGGAAATTGAGCAGTCTCCAAGAACTATTGTCTGAAAGATAGGTTTACAAGAAAGAGAAAGAGAAGAGAAAGGTGTGAGCCATCACCCATAAGGACATAATCTATGGTAAAGTGATAGAGTGTAGTTCGTATTGAAGGGATAGGGCAGGTGGATGGTGATATTATTGGGTTTGGTGGTTTAGGGTTGACAGGTGGGTAGATTGGGAAGGGCGGGTTAGATACTGGGATACCAGGATACTGGGGGGAGATATGGGAGAGGGACCAGGTGAAACTTGGGATTTGTGGGTATGAGGTTGAAAGTACAGAGGTGGGAATGCTCTTATGGCTATATGACAAGGAAGTGTCACTGGTTTAGGGTGTTGGTTGGGGGGCATTCGGGACAGGGCATGTCTAGAGCAGGCTTCTAGGGAATGTGTGAGTATTCATCCTGTCATAATGTGTTGTATTCAGTATGTAGAGACCCACACAATGAGCGGGAAGGAGATGGACTCCCATATTTGGAAGGATGGATTCACTCAGAAATAAACAGGTGAGCATCTCTTATGAGCAAGGGCAGTTCCTAATAGGGGAGGACAAACCAGTGTGTCAAGACCTCTTGTTGCATGTAACTATGAATCTTGCTATCTAATGAGTCAATCCAGGGGGTCGTCATGGGCCCCGGGTGGATGGGGAAGGAGGAACAGAATAGATCAAATAGGGGGTATTTAGTGGTCAGTGGAAATGTTTTTCATTACCTTACAGTGATGGACACAGGACATGGTAAATATCATCAAAATTTATAAAAGTGTACGGTCTAAAATGTAAACCATACTGTAAACCATTGACAATGTTTAGTAGCTTTATTTCACTATCTGTATAACAGTTATAACAATGCTACCATCCAAATACAAAAAGGTTTTAATATGGGGTGAGGAAGGGGGAAGAGGTTGGGTATATGAGAGTCTCTTGTATTCTGTGTGTGACTTTGCTGTGACCTAAAACTTCTTTGAAACTTAAATGAAAAATAGTGAGACACTTGGGAATGACAGGGGGAAGGTACCATGGTACAGACTGGACACCAGATATTGCAGTGATAAAAGGTAAAATGTCAAAAAAAAATTTATTTAACTTTTTCCCCATTTTTTGAATATCCCAATCCTTTAATTTTGTTTCATTTTTAATTTTTTTTTAAGTTTTCATGTATTTTATCTCTTACATTTAAACTTATCACTAGTATTTCATTTTCCTTTTCATTGTATTTGGCTATTGTATTGGCTTCATCTTTAAAGAAGCTTTGGATCACAGAAGGGTTATAACTGGGGTGGGAAAGGATCATTGGTGGGAGGTTCCAGGGATGGGGAGTACATGAGAGGAAGTTCACCTGAACATACATAAAAGTTATATAAAATTGTTCAAATGCTCATGGGGCATGGTCACAGTGGGTGGAGAATCACTCAATAGATGAGAGAATACTGAATTCCTATCCTGGAGAGCTCTGCCACATTCTCCAAAGGAGCAAAACAGTCCCCCAAGTGCAGGGGCAGTGTCTGGCAAAGGAGGATGATCCACTGACGGGCTCCTGTTATTAATGACTAGCCTTATGAGTCTTGGCTCTTGAAATTGAAACTTAGCCTATTGTTATGGGGTGCCTAAGGGTTGCCTCCTAAGAGCTTCCTTGTTGCTCAAATGTGGCCTCTCTCTAAGCCAAACTCAGCATATGAATGCATTACCTTCCTCCCAGCATGGGGCATGACTCCTGGGGATAAGCCTCCCTGGCAACAAGGGATTACTAACAAGTACCAACTGGCAATACAACTGGAAAAAGACCTCGAAAAAAAGGGGGAAAAGGTAAAGACAAATGAGTTCATATGGCTAAGATACTTCAAAGTGAGTCGGGAGGTCAACCCAGAGGTAACGCTTATGCACAACTCAGTAGGACCTCATAGGCTTCCAATGTGGATATCATCCCAAATAGAGGGGCTCCTGAGGGCTCTGGAGACACCCAGGTCCTATATAAGGGTGGGTAGTTCCAAAGTTTGGTGCCTTATCAGTGGGCCTTACTTTGGAATCTGTACTCCTGAGGGTGACAGAGTTGGACTCTAATATGTCCTACCTGCACATGGTCCATCTGTCCCTTCTATTCAAAGCTATATGTGGTTTTGGAGTTTGTAGGTGTACCTCCAGAGACTGGACTCTTTGGGCTGTCCATGTGCCAGCTGGGTCCGGAATCTCAGTGGAGTTGCCACTCCTACTCTACATCTCAATGGACTCACCCAGGACACCTGGCAGGGAGATGATAATGGACAACGGCCATCCCAGGGAATGGAGAGAGTCTGCAGCTGCAGGCAGGATAATCTCATCCATCTTATCCATGGGATATAAGCTCCGTCTCACTTGGAGGTGGAGTGGACATCACTATCCCAGACTCCTCAGGATTGGGGGAAGAGCTATGGACTAGAGTGAACTTACTTGTACTCTGTTATAGACATATTGTGATTCAAGCAATGGAAGAAATTAAAACATTAATGTGGAGCCAGTGGACACTGGATGCTTTGGGGGCAGGGAGAGGGAAAAGCAATTGTAATACAGGGGCTTTTCGAACTTGGGAAGTATTCTGAGTCACACTGCAATGACAGATATAGGCCATTTTATATCATCACATAACGTGCAGAACTGTGGGGGAGAGAGTGTGGTCTACAATGTGAACTACGGTCCATGCTTAGTGGCAAAGCCCCAGGATGTGTATATCCATTGCAGGTGATATGCCACACTAATGAAGCATGTTTATGTGGAGGTTGTGGGAGGTGTGGGAGGTGGGGCATATGGGAATCCCTACAATTTTTGTGTGACATTTATGTAATCTAAGTATCTTTTAAAAAATAAAAAAATATATATTATTAAAAAAAATGATGCATGGTTTGGCTATTGTCTTTTTTTGTATTTGTAGAGAATAAAACAGGAACATAAAAATTATTAAGTCAATTTATTAACTTTGTGATATATTTTATCATGACTTTCATATATCAAATTAGCCTGATAATGTATCCATACACTGCTTGTTCTTTCTCCCATCAAAATGCTTTTTTAAAGTCGTTGCTATTGTTCCAATATTATTCTCTGCCTCTGTGTCCTTCCACTCTTAGTGTAAATCGATGGCTCCCAAACTGAGGTTTAACTTATTTCCCAGAAATGATTTTGAGAAGAGATGTCATATCCCTCCTAACTAATCCTCAAGAACTAATTGGCTCAAAGTGAACCAAGTCCTCAATTTTGAAAGTAAGCTCTAGCACTATTTGTGAATCCCCGTCTTTGCCTCATCTTATTCCTATACTCTCAATATACCTTCGTTTCTCATTATTACACTTAAAATTAGGCTTTGTTACACCTTTTTATCTTTTTTTAAAACCTGAGGCCCTGATTTGTGATTTTTTCCAAGTACAGCAGTCACCTTCTAGAACCAGAAGCTGGTATTGCCCTTGTTAACCTGCTCCCAGGGATTGGAGAACAGTCAAGGTCCATGACGTGGTAAGTGGAATAGACATGCCCATTGATAGAGCACCTGACATCAGCTACAAATCTACTGGGATTTGCAAGCTCAAGCTTCCCTGGCAACCCTAATACTATTCTCTCTTCACATGAAGAGGCAGATACATGTTCTCTACTTTGTCTTAGGCTTTGTCGATCCTTCATATTCCTTTCTCCCCAGTTTTATTTCTGTTAGAATTTTTTTTTCTTTTTTTACCAATCCTTGGATGACTCACTAGTTCAGTGGGTGTGCCTTTTACTATCAGCAAAAATATCAGGAGTACATATAGTACTTAGTTCTAGATATGGCCTCCTTGTCCTTCCTTGTGGCATCTATACCCTAAAAGATCTTTTTATAAATTCTTTGCTCATTCTATTTTTTTCTTGTATGTTATGAACCTTCACCTACAATTTTTTAAATGTTATCCTTAAATCCCTTTTAAAACCCAATTCAAAAATCCATAACTTCGATAAATCAACCTAAATGGAGTCAGTCCCGACCTCTGTTTCAACGCTCCATCTATCTGAGGTTTTGGGGGAACTTATGAGTTACCTGTCAAATTAATTCAAAGTTTCTAGTTGATGATAATTAAAATTACTTATTGCAAATTTACTCCAGAAGTAACTATATCCTAATCCCTTAAGTAAGTACTTTATATTTTTTATCTCTTTCACTTCTTATTACATCCATTTGTGTTAAGCATTAGGCCCATTTTATTTTTATTTATTTATTTATTTTTTAGGCCAGTTAAAAGAATTTATTTGAGAATGAGGAAAAGGACAGAGCTTGTTGAGAAAAGAAAGATGGAAATACACACCAAGACTTGGTGCGGCCCCTCTAGGCAGAGAGAGCTAGGCCCATTTTAAAGGCAGAAAATAAAGATTAAAGAAAGTAAATTCCTTGACCAATATATGCAAGCTATTATACAATGGAGCCAGGGTTTTTTTTTCCCTTTTTGTGTTTACTCTTTTGTAACATACTACATAGTATATATTTTATTATTTATATTGTTATCATATGTCTCCATTGCACTAGAATGTAAATCCATGAAGGCAGATATTTTCATGTTTTTGTGTTTTTAGACTCTTGGGTCTAGAACAATACTTGGCCTCTAGTGAGCACACTTCCTCTCTTTCTTTCTCTGTCTTTCTCTCTATATATAAAATGAATGCTCAATCAAGGGCTAAGAAAGGGGTATAATTTAGGATTTACCATCTAAGTTATCCCTTTTATATGAAAAAGATTACCTAAATCATGATATTATCATCACTTAACAGATATCAAATTCTGAGTATTGCTTACCTTTCAAATTTTTAATTTTAATTAAGTTTTGAAAATTAGCAAATTTAGATAAAATGCTATCCATTGTGAAAAATCTAAATCAATTCATCTTTATTGATATTAAGTGAATCGAGCATAGATATGCTAGCTCTCCAAAATGTAGGTTAAATTTTGTAATCAACAACATCCAAATACTAAGAATACAAAAGTGTTAAGATTTTAGGTTATTGGTGCTAATATCAAAAGCCTTGAAAGCACCTTTTAAATAAATCTTTGTAGACACTGTCTTGATTATACATTGATTGATGAAAGGAGATAAAAATGCAAAGTTAAATCATGAGTTTTATGTTATTAAAAGAAATTAACTTGACAGCACCAAACATCTGTCCAAAATCTTCTGAGATTTTTTAACTTTCTATTGAGAGTTCAGATTTTTAAAATTGTTTTTAAAAGTTATGATTTTTAATTGAAAATATATATTTACAGAAATCAAATTGTCCATGATATGTATTTAATGATGGCATACTCTGTTAATGAAGAACTTATATTTTGAAAATATTATAAATACCATATTCATATTTAACAAGAAATAATTTTCCAATGATTTGCTTAGCAAAAAATAAAACAACACTGTAAACTGTCAAAAAAGAAAGTAATAGCTCCACTGGGAAACAAAAATGACTTTCTTTTCTAATTACTAAAGCAATGCCCATACTATACCAAAGATATTTATAAGGCTAATCAGACATCTGTTATGATGAAGAGAAAGAAATGTTGCTCTTTCTTTCAACATCTTGGTTAAACCACAACTGAGAGGAAATGAGGTAGCATGGGTAAAATTAATTAAATGCTTTCTCTTTATCATTTGCTTTTATAAATATTATTTTATATATATATATATTTATTATGACTGAAAGGACTTAAGTTGTTTATAAAGCATAATAAACACCAGTGAGCCTGGTGCCTTATTTTCAAAGTGAACCAATACAATACTGTTAATGCTGTTTGTGGGCTTCCTTTCTGTTTTCATGTTTGTGTTTTGTTTTGCTTGTTTTTGTTTTTGTTTTTGTGGTGGCATCTAGGATTGGGGTCAGATAATTGGTTTTCTACAAAAAGATCATGTTTTCTTGGATAAATGATGCAACACATAATGCATCCAAGGAAGTGAGAGCTACAAATTGCAAGGTACAAGCGAGTATGAAGGGGCAAGTTTTGAAAACAAATTTCCTAGATTATTTTTAATTTTGAATGCCCCAAGATTGAGACATCACTATGCCAAATTCTGTTCTTCTTTCCTATTGTTTCACCCCAGAAAAGATTCTCAGAATCAAATTCTTCCAATCCGTAATTAGTAAATGAATCTTTTTCCATAGGCTGTTTTAGATAGTGAGAGTATAAAAAGTAACAAAACAAGATAGCTATAGTCTCTCTCCTCATAGTGCTTACATTCAAGCAGTGAAAATCAATTGAAGACTTGAAATCCCTAAAGAGATAGACAATGTTTAAAAGAAAGTAAATCACAAAATGACTTTATTTTTATATTTAGTGTAGTTAATAAAGTTAAATAGTAAATAAGACTACATTAAATTTGCTAACTTTCCTCCCTCATCTTTTGCTCATTCTCTTTTTCTTCATATTTAACGTCTCTTTCACATTCATTTGTAAAGAACAAATTTCATAGGCTTTACAGAAGAAATAGATTGCTTTCCTTGTAGTTGAGTTATCTAATCTTTAAATCGCCTCAAAACCCCAAGGAAATGTGTTAGAGATATACTGAAAATGAGCATAACAGCTCACTTACACAGAATTTCAGAAAAGTTGGTAAAGTCATCTAAGTGTGTGTATTTAAACGACTTTAAAGAGCCTCACTTACTTAGTTTGCTGATGGATCAATTTATCCCCAAGGCAATGATATTAGGAATGTCACTTCTTCACTTTTATGGCTCTTTCTAGGTGGTTTGGCATATATCAAAAACAGTGTGCTCTTTCCTAATTGATTAGGCTATATTAAAATAAATCAGCACCTCTAATCATTGTTCAATACAGTGAAAAGTAAAGGGAAATCTGCTAAAACATTGTGTTAAACAACAACCAAAAAAAAAAAAAAGAGAGAGAAAGTTAGTCCTTATCAACTGCTTTTCTCTATAAAGCACAGGCTCCATCCATGTTTGGTGAATGATGGAATAATTAGGCCATCTGCTGGCAAGTGGCAAACAGAGAATCTTTACACATCTAAACACAACTAATGCCACCTCAATGGTACTTACAGGACTCAGGGAGTTAATGAGTAGAGGGGAGATTTTTCCTTGCTTGTATTCATTAGTAACCTTTCACATTAAATATTTCCAGTCACAGTAATTAAGCTTCATAACTTTAAACCCTTCTAGTAGAGGTAGGGAGTTATAATAGTAGGTAAGTGTTTGCATGTGTTATATGTTCAAATAACATTTACTAATGATCTTCTATATACATCATATATTAGGGATACAGCGATATATGTGAAACTTCTTTGCTTACTTCCACAGAACTAATATTCTAGATGAGGAGATGTATTAACAAGTAAAATCTTAATAAAAAAGAACATTTCCCAAAGAATGAGGTACACTGAGCTACAGAGTTTTACAGTGTTTCAATTTGGCTTTTGAAGAGAGAGACAAGGATTCCTGAGCCTTTGTTCTGGAAAATACTAGCTCATCATTCTGTCAGCCAATGTCAACCAAATTAGATAAATGGTACTGAAATGCAGTTTTGATGATTCCTGGTCCTTGTAAATTTGACTAATTCCAGTGATCTTCCCAAATTGTAGAAATACATGGAAATGATAAATCCCTGTAACTAAGGATTTTTTTAAGCAGGCTTTTCTTAAAATGGTAGTGACTAATTCTCCTTTCAGTGTGAAGGACAGGATAGGGCACTCCAGCCTTGAGGACATCTGCATTAGGTCATCCTGATTATAATTCATTGATGTTACTGCTAAAGCTTCTGCTAACACCACTGAACCTGATTCTCCAGGTAAATTAAGGATTTCAATTTTCTGGGGACTTCAATTTGGCACCATTCCCAGTATTACACACACACACACACACACACACACACACACACAAAACCTGTATAGATTTCATTTCTAGTTCTTAAGATCCTGCAGCAGAAACAAATTATCTAATTTATATCCAAATTGCCTAATTAATACCCAAATCACCCAGTTAATATCAATTCTGCAACAGTTTTATTTTGTTGCTGTCAGCATCTTTCTTCATGAGTTTCTTTACACTCTACTTCCTATTCTCATTTCATTCACAAAAAAATCACGTTTCAGCCATATAAGTTAATAAATCTCTTTTATTCATTCATTTAAATGGAGCTAAACTCTCTACAAATCTTTATTATTTGATTGCAATAGGCTTGACTCTCTTTGGGCTTCTAAAGTCACCACAACATGCCCACTGAGAGGAAAGAAAGAAGGAGATAAGATCCCCCAGGAGAATTTGTCCCTCTAGCCACATTTAAAATTTTAAAGGATAAATATTTTCTAACAGGTGCCAACTTCAAATATGCCTAAAATCAAGAAATTAAACCTATGGGGATTTTATTTTTAGTGAGAGAGGTACTGAGGCAGCAAAGATAACAGCCACCAGAATTATCTTTCTAAAACAGAAATGTAGAACTTTCAGTTTCCTACATAGCCTATAGAAAGTCAGGCAACCTTCTGCTACAGTCTGAATGTAGCCCTCTCGTCCTGCCAGCTTTTCTAAGGTGCAGGGCTAAGGAGATAAAGTCTTCATAGCAATACTGTAGACTCAAAAAGAGGCCTTTCAAGAAATATCCTACCCTAAGGTAAGAGAGTCTGACTAGTGACTGTGGCCACAGTGGTGGATGGTGGAGGGTGGTGGAGGAATTGCCTCATAGGAGGACCAGAGCTGCACTTCAACATAAGTAGGCAGAGTCTTGAAGGAGTAGTGCAGTGTAGCACAGAGGACCGAATATGTTCTCATTCTAGGACAACGGTGACGTGGCACAGCTCTGGGAGGCTACCAATGGAAGAGGTGCCATGTTTAGGGAGGGGTTTTCTTTTGCCTCAAGGCTACTTACTGGTTAATGTAAACTATGGGAGGGGTGACAAGACTGGCCCAGCACCATGGGCTGCATCTAATTATTTCCTAAAGCACGTGTACTGTTCTTAACACACACGCATTCTTAACAAATACCATCTTATTAAATAATTGTATCACATTGGACAAAACACTTCACCTCTCTGAAAGGTTTTGATGACAATACTACTTCATGGAATGGTTTGAGGATAAGGTGGAGCAACGCATGTTTATGTTCTATAAAGCATGATACAAAAGTAAAGAATTAAACATTGGAAAGATGTTTGGTAATACTAAGTTTCAAAAGTGCCCATATGTTTTAGTGACTAAAATGTAATACAAATTTTCTTATCGATATTCTTTATTCAATAGAACAGAAAACATAACTTGTGAGGGTATATTTATTTATTTACCACCGCCACCACCCCATGAGACTCAAAGCTATTTTCAGTTTGAATAGAAAAAAAAATGTGGACCTTAAATAGCTTGGTGTTTTCTGACTTTGCCCATTTGCACAAAAGTTACCTACCTATCTGTAAAAATAAATCCAATGTCATTAGTGAGTCGTGCAAGTTAATTACAATTTTACCTACCTTTCCAGTTTCACCTTGCTAAATTGCCCTTTCCATATTTTACTACATACCAATCTATTATAGCCTCCCAGTTTTCATCCAATCTAGCTATATTCAGTTATTCTTCTGTGCCTTTGGATATGTTGCTCCTTATGCTGAATTTCCTATCCCTACTTTTTTATTTGTTTGGTAAAATATACTCTTGTCCTTCAAGGCCCAATTCATGCCACTCTCTCTGTGAAGCTATTCACTCATTCCCTGCAAGCAGGTGGAACATCCTCTTCTATGTTTTCCTCTTGCCCTTCCTACCCCTACTAACCATGAACCATTATTTTATAATTACTTTTTAATATGACAGTTCCCCTTTAAATTGAACTCTCAGAGGGTAGGAATATTTCCATATATATCCTTCTATCCTCTTGCCTAGCCTAGTACCTAGTTCATCATAGATCCTACAATAAATGTTAGCTTAATACATATTTAAAAATGGATTTTCTAGTATCACACCAGAAGTTTGAATATGAAACTCAAGTTTAATTTTTACTCTGTTTTTGTATAGTTTTGGAAAAACAAAGAAACAAAAAACGAAAATAATACTTATAGCTGCCAGGTACAAAGTACTCATGTAAAGACAGAATAAATAGTGCTTCCCAGTATGCAGAGATGGAGTACTGAGATAGAGGAAGTTGAAAAGTTGTCCTGGTTAGGGTGGCTGACATTGGTCTTGTGTCTATTGTTCAGTCTAAATGGGTTGGTCATCAAGACTAGAGAGGATTAATGAAATCACTAACCAGTGGTTGTGTTTCTAAGGTGGAGTCCACTGAAAAGGAAGTTTAAAGCAGGGGGCCAGCTAGGGTTTTGAGAAGCCCAAGAAAGGATTGCAGGTGGCTAAACTATAGGTGGGTTTTGCATATGGAATCAGATAAACTCCTGCAGTGCGCCAAGAGCAGAATGCATAGAATACCTGGTTGGGTGAGGGCAGGCAGGTGTCTTTTGTTTTTTAACTAAACAGAGAAAAATGCTTACAATTTGTGAGAGTACAACAAGACAATGTCCACATTTACAAAGGTAAATAGACTTACTAGAAGCAAAAAAAAAATAGTATTTTTGTCACAAAAGTTTACATTTTAAATATGGACTTGGTAAAAAAAAGATTATATAGATTTCTTTTAGAGGCCTCATCATTACAGAGAGAAAGAGGATGTGATGACTACTGAGGCCAGGACTAAGTTGTTAAATACCCGTGGCTAGAATATTTTATCAAACCAGATGAAAGGATATTGTTAGTTAAATAATTCCCAACTTTCTAATGCATGTGGTAATTAGTCATAATGAGTGCTAGTTAAGGTTTTGGTAAAATTGTCTGTCATTTACTCAAAGAATGTATAGGTTCTTTATTACAAATGCCTTTTCAATTAAACAACTCGATTTGCATTTTATTAACAAATACTTGATACAAGAGAGGGTGACAAAAAAACTTAGATGTGATTTTGATGACTACTAGAAACTACCTTTGATTCTTTCTGAGAAGATACAATTGCACAGCCTTCCTTAGGTACCTGATGCCAAGCCTGATACAGTTTATCTGTTTTAGCTCTGCCTGTGCTGCAAGGGTATGATGCCTGCAATATTGGCATTTGAACTTTCTGCTTTAATTGGGTTTCTGAACATAAAAACAAATTATAGTAGCATATTTCTCCAAACTATCATAAAATAAATTTTCTAGAGGCTTTGCCTGAGAGAGGTATTCAGGCACATGGAATTTATTGAAGAATCACTCTTGGGGGAGGAAAAAAAAAACTATAAAGGATTGAGGGAATCAAGATAGCGAATGGGAAGGGGCTGAACAAGAATGTAGTCCCACATAATTTCCAGACATGGCCTGATCTATTGGGTAAAGAGTTCTGGAATATAAATTGCAATTTGTCCAGCAGAGTTGCCTGCCTTGAGGAAAAGGACTGGACTTTTCTGCTTTTTTATGCTCTGTAATAGTTTCCTAGAGCTGCCATAACAAATAACCACAAACTTGGTAATTTACAACAGAAATATATTGTCTCACATATTGGGATGTCCAAAGTCAAGGTGCTGGCAGGGCCACGCTCCCACTGATGGCTCTCAGGAAGAATACTTCCTTATCTCTCCCTGGTTTCTGATGGCCAGCAATCATCCTTGGTGTTTCATGGCTTACAGTGACATCACTCCAACCTCTGCCTCAGTTTTCACATCCTTCTCCTTTGTATGTTTCCATTTCTGTATCCTCTTCTGATAAGGACACCAATCATATTGTATTAAAAGCCCAACTTACTCCAGTATGACTTCATCTTAACATAACTAATTAGATCTGCAACCACTGTATTTACAAATAAGATCACATTCTGAGTTCCTGGGTGTTAGGATTGCAACATATTTTTGGGGGGGATACAGTCTAAGCCATAACATGTCCCCACTGATGTCATTTGTCAGTAGTGTGGGTAGAGGGATCCTGTTGTAATCTCCCAGGTACATCCAGGCTAACAGCAATTCTTTGGAGATAAAGTCTTCTGAAGCACATTCAAAATAGCCATGTGATGAGTGCACTGGCTCAGCAAAAAGAATCTGGGCTAAACTCTGCAATTTCTCTCCCCTCCCCCCCCAAAAAAAAGAAAGAAAAGAAAAAACAAAGGTATGCAAAGTTTCCTCTCTATATGTGTTTCCCATGCACATGTCCCCACACATATGCTCCCCCAGGCATACTTCCCCTATGCATATGTAGTTTTCCTACTCCAAAAAATGTGTATGCATATAATAGTTAAAGAATAATTTCTACTTGAATATACTAATATTAACCTCTATATTACCATGTTAGGATTTGCTTTTACTTTATCCATTCATTAAATAAATATATATCAAATATCTACTGTGGATATAAGTGGGAATATTCTACTGTTTAAATTATTTTTCTATAGCTCTATGACCAGATTCTCAGCTTAGCAAAATTATTAATATAGTATTGTTGTCTTTGTTGGCTAGAATTATGCATTTCCTTTCATTACATAATGTGGGAGTGAATGTGCCCAAAAGAAAACAAACAGAATAGAATATAAAGCTTAGAACATGGGTCATTCGAAAATGTTAAAAATGAATATCAACAACCAGCAAGATGGCGGCACATTAAGGTACTCCTAGAATCAGCTCCTGCTACAGGGCAGTTAGTAATCACCCAGAGCTAACTAAAGGATTTGTTTGGGGGTTCCAGGAGACCAGAAGTGCATCCTGCAACATCCTTGAAAGAATGGAAGAAGGAGACTGCCCATCTGCAGAGAGGATTCGTAAGCAGAGCCCTCCACGCCACAGAGGCCGGTGCCCATCCTCCACTGAGGCACAAGCCACCTTGGGAACTGTTCCACAGCTGGAATTGAAAGCTCCACTCCCCAAAAATGGGGGAGGAAGAGATGGTTGTGCACCAACTTCAACTACTGATTAGTAAATTCTGTGGGCTAAAGTATAACCCTAAGAACAGCTAAAGTTTGAACCTGTCCAAGTCAGAAAGAGGCCAGTAGCTGCCATCTTAACTCTGCGCCTGACACGAGGGGAAGTGGAGCTGACTGAAAATCACAGTGCTGATAGAGATCAGCTTTTTCCCATCTAAATCAGGTTGCCATTCTAGCCTAAGCCCTAGGCTCACCTCGGACAGGGAGGAAGCTGGGAGGAGCTGTGCCAGGCTCTCTGGGAAATTACAGGCCACACCATGGAGGCCAGGGATCATCCTACTTTGGCAGTGCAAGCCACCCCAGGAGCTATTCTTTGGCAGGAATTGGAAGCTCCATTTCCCAAAAACAGAGGAGGAAGAGACGGTTGGCCACCACTTTCAGCTACTGACTAGTCAGTTTGGCTGGCTAAAATATAACTCTAAGAACACCTGAATATTGAACCTGTTCAAGTCAGAAGGAGGCTGGTAGCCGCCATTTTCACTTCTCCCCCAGCACGAGGGGTGAAGCATGAGGGGAAGCCAGGCTGATGGTAGAGACCTATTTCTTTCACCCAGATTTGCCTGCAGCCCTAGTCTAGGCTTCAGCCCCATCTCAAGCAAGGAGGAAGCTGGTGGGCCCTGCAATAGCCTATCCACGTAACTGCAGGTACATTTGGCTGACACAGACTGAATAATCGGAAGTCTACCGGGGCAATTGCAGTCATCTTAGATCTGCACTGCATAGATTGCTGCCCACACCTGCAGCTCCATCCCCACCCCAGGCAGAGGAAAACGGGGCGTGAGGCTTCATCAGTCTCTCTGGGCAACTACAGTCTAGGCCTGCATGACTTGGATTATTCCACACAGTTGTGACTCTGTCCCTACCCCTGGCAAAGGAGAAATTTGGGAGAAGCTTCATTGGTCCTTGGGACACTGAGGGCAGCTTGAGCCTCTACAACTTACAGCACCAACTATATCCTTGGCTCCAACTACACAACCAACAAGAAAGAAAGGACAGGAAGCCCTAAACTAAAGAGAAAAGCTACACCCAGAATAAATGCTCTAGTAAGCCAGATGCCAAGACACCAACAAAAAAGTACAATGTGCACCAAGAAACAGGAAGATTTGGCTCAGTTAAAGGAACAACGTAAGCCTCCAGATGACATAAAGGAGTTGAGACAACTAATCACAGATGTTCAAACAAATCTCCTTAATAAATTCAATGAGATGGCTAAAGAAATTAAGGATAGTAAGAAGACATTGGATGAGCACAAAGAAGAATTTGAAAGCATGCAGAGAAAAATAGCAGATCTTATGGGAATGAAAGGCGCAATAAATGAAATAAAAAATACACTGGAATCATATAATAGCAGATTTGAGGAGGCAGAAGAAAGGATTGGTGAGCTTGAAGAAATTGCCACAGGAGGTGAACATACAAAAGAAAAGATGAAAAGATTGGAAAAAGTTGAACAAGGTCTCGGGGAAATAAACAACAGCAAGAGATGTGTAAATATACGTGCCATTGGTGTCCCAGAAGGAGGAGGGAAGGGAAAAGGGGCAGAAGAATATTTGAAGAAATAATGGTAAAAAATTTCCTAAGCCTATTGAAAGACATAGATATCCATATCCAAGATGCATGATGTACTCCAATCTGAAAAAATCTGAATAGGCCAACTCCAAATGTCAAATGCCAAAGACAAAGAGAGAATTCTGAAAGCAGCAAGAGAAAAGCAATGAATAACATATAAGGGATACCCAATAAGATTAAGTGCTGATTTCTCACCAGAAACCATGAAGGCAAGAAGACAGTGGTATGACATATTTAAGATACTGCAAGAGAAAAACTCCCAGCCAAGGATTTTATATCTGGCAAAATTGTCTTTCAAAAATGAGGGAGAGTTTAGAATATTCACAGATAAACTGAAACTGAGTTTGTAACCAAGAGACCCGCTTTGCAGGAAATACTAAAAGATGTGCTACAGCCTGAAAAGACAAGACAGGAGAGAGAGGACTGGAAGAGAGTCTAGAAATGAAGATTATATCAATTAAAGTAATTAAAAGGGTCAAAAGAGTGGTCAAAATAAAATATGACAGATAAAAGCCAAATATTTAGGAATAAACTTAACCAAAGATGTAAAGCACTTGTATTCAGAAAACTACAAATAATTGTTAAAAGAAATTTTTAAAAAGTCTTAAATAATTGGAAGAACATTCCATGCTCACAGATTGGAAGACTAAATATCATTAAGATGTCAATTCTGCTCAAATTGGTATACAGATTCAATGCAATCTCAATAAAAATTCCACCAGCATTTTTTAAATAAATGGAAAACATGATTATTAAATCAATTTGGAAGGGTAAGGGATCCTGAATAGCCAGAAACATCTTAAAAAGGAAAAGCAAAGTTTGAGGACTCTCATTTCTGAACTTTAAATGATATTACCAAGCTGCAGTGATAAAAACAGCATGGTACTGGCATAAAAACAAACATATAGACCAACAGAACCAAATTGATGGCTCAGAAACAGACCCTCACATCTATGGTCAAGTGATTTTTGACTAGCCTGTCAAACCCACCCAGATCAGGCAGAAGAGTCTATCCAACAAATAGTCCTGAGAAAACTGTATATCCATAGCAAAAGAAAGAAAGAGATCCCCTATCTCACACCTTATACAAAAAATTAACTCAAAATGAATAAAAAACCTAAATATAAAAGCAAGAACCATAAAGCTTCTAGAAGAAAATGTAGGAAAATATCTTCAAGACCTAGTGGTAGGTGGTGGATTCTTAAAGGAGATAAGATGCAGACTGAAATGGACTACTGATATTGTATGTAGAAGTTTTAATTGGGTTTACTGTAAAAGTGTGGAAATATACAGAGTTGATGGCAACATATTATAGTGAGTAACAGCTGGTTTATAAATGGGGATGTGGCTGAAAATGATAGTCTAGGATGTAAATGCCAATTGACAGAAATTTAGAGAATAATCTAGGGACTGTACAGCACAGTAAACCTAGAAGTAGATGAGAATTTTGGTTGATGGTACAGCTGCAAGAATGTCCTTTGTGTGGTAGAGCAGATGTACATCACTGTGGCAGGGTGGTGGGAAAGTGGAGAAGCATGGGAAAAATACAACTGGAGTGACCTATGGACTGTAGTTAACAGTAATAATGCAATATTCTTGCATCTATGACAAAGATGTACTGTGTTGATAATGGGGGAGTATGGAGAGTGTGTGCCAGGTGTATTTTATGGACCTGGTAGTGGTCAGATGATGTTATCTCGTGATCTGTGGCAGATGCTCTGCCATGGTGTGGTGTGTTGATAGAGGGGTGCTGTTTGGGAATTCTGCACATGTACATGATTGTTTTGTAAGTTTACAACTTCTGTCATAAAGATATATTTAAAAAATGATAATAGGGTAGGTTGGGGGAAAAATACACCAAATGTAAGATAAGGACTATAATCAGCAGTAAGAGTTTAACAATATTCTTTCATAACTTGTAACAAATGTCTCACAACAATGCAAGGTGTTGGTGGAGGGTTGATGTATGGGACCCCTGTATGATGTTATGAATGTTTGTTTTGAAAGTTCACAACTTTTACTATACACTTATTGTTTATGCGTGTTCATGTATAAGTGATAGAATAATAATAATATTAGGGTGGGTTGGGGGAAAATACTTTGGTTAGTAGTAATATCTTGAGGATACTCTTTAATCATTAGTTAAAAATGTTTAACAACAATGCAAGGTATTTGTAGTAGGGTGAGGTATGAGTGCGCTGTATGATATTATGTTGTTTGTTTTGTAAGGTCACTACTATTGCTATACACTTATTGCTTTTTTTGTTTGTTTTTGTTTTCTTTTTACACTTATTGTTTATGTATGTTTATGTATGAGTGATATACTTCAATAAATAAAAATTTAAAAATTTAAAAATTTAAAAAAATGAATATCAAAGAACCACCAATGCAGTTCATAATTCTGGTACTTTTCTGTGCACTACTTTGTCACTGAATTTTAAATTGTATAATTAGAAGCCAAGAAAATGTCCTTTCAGCTACTTGAGTCCTTTTTCATAAAATGTCTCATAAAAAATATCTCAAGTATTTAGGGATACAAAAGTATGACTTAATTAATAATATATACTTCCCTTAATCACATTAAAATTTTATTAACTCTTACATTTCCCATTTTCTTGGTGCAAGAAGTTCAAAGTTAAGTTATTAGCCAGCTCCCAAGACTACACCATATAATTTGTTTGGTAAAACTACTTTCACAAGTTTTTTAATTGTGATTTTTCTTTTCTACATTTATCCAGTGCTATTCAATATGTTTTGATTTTAAGGAACCTCAAAATTCATATTCTATAAGTAGGCAGATTATAAATTATAAATAAGTTATCACAAGATAGAATGAGGCCAGCTGAAAGTCCATACCTTTTATTCTTTGACATCTGTAAAACTCTGAAAAAATTAGCTAACTACAATGATACAATATATTCTAAGCATCATCTACTCTTTGTGGAGCAAATGCTTATTTATTTTTCAGACTTTCTAAATGTGTTTATTCAAATAACCTACACAACTTTGCAAATGCAAACTTAAATGTTGGTTATAATGGTGACAAGAGTAAAATACATTTGCTTCAGATTAGTTTCTAATTTAAGTTTTAAGGAACAGTCTAGAAAAATAGCCACCTGCCACTGCAGATACACTATTCACACATTCTACTTTAAAAAAGAAGACATAGCATGTCTCTCTGTGTATTTAATATAGCACAGCTCTACAAGACATACAGAAGTTACAAAAAGTATAAAAACCCCTTAATTAACCTGAAAAGAAGTAACCATCTAGCAAGGGTCACATAAAAAATTTGAAAAGTGATGAGAGCTACAAAGAGAAATATTAAAAATGACACAAAAGCTGAGTTTGAGAATAATAAACTCTGCTGGGAAAAACCAGAGTTGAGAAGATTTCATAGAGCTCATCCTTTGCCCCAGTTTAAAAAATGATGTAAGGAAGAATAAAAGGCATGATAAATGGAATGAATAAAAAGATTGCAGTCCTCAGAAACTATCTATGGATAATTTTTTATATGAATAATATGGGATGGTCCAGAGAAGTTGAAGCACCAAGTTTCTCAAAGGATCAAAGCCAGAGGATCTCCTGACATCAAAATATCAGGAATTAATAAACATTTTTCTTTTTACAACATATTGTCATCAGGATGAATTAACTTTCAAAGGATAGCAAGTGGAGCAAAAAAAAAAAAAAAAGAATTAGATTTAACTGTCTTCAAACCTTGAATCACTTTTTACACTGTTGAAAATTCCAAAAAGTATGCATGATTGGCCTAGGTTGGGCGAGGAGCCCACCCTTTCACCAGGGGAAGTATGGAAAGTCTTTGATTGATAGTCCCATTGACACTGCATCCAATGAGGAATAGAGATATTTCCAAAGAAAATTTGGTATAATGTTTCTAAAATCAGAGATAATGAATGCTGAGTTGGGATAAAAGATACAAACATGAGTGATGATCAAACAATCTAGCCAATATCTGTTAATCTCTTCCCTCCTACTGCCTTGAAACAACTTTCTCCAGATAGTTTTACTATTCCTGATGCCTGGGAGAATTATTTTTACCTTTTATTGTAGAATATTTGTAAAGGGGTTATAAAAAAGAATGCCGGTTGAGCCCTGAATCTCAAGAGAGTTGCAGTCAACACTTACTCTCCAGTTCATCAGACCTGCACAGAGAACTAACAAAACAGTGATGATGGGCAATGCCCATCTCAAAAAACAGAGAGTATCTACAACTGCAAGCAAGACAGCTCCACCCATCCGCCCCATGGGATCTAAGCTCCCTCTCAATCAGCAGAGTAGACATCACCATTCCAAAATCTTCAAGATTGTGGAATGGACAAACTCCCTACTTAGGAGTTTGTGCTCCTGAGAGTGACAGAGTTAGACTCAGTTACAGCTTCCCTACACGTGGCTCATCTGTCCCTTCTATTTAAACCTATACTTGGTGCTGGAATTGGTAGGTGTACATCCAAGAGACTTGATCTTTGGGCTGCCTATGTGCCATCTGGGCCCTGAGCCTCAACAGAGTTGCCTAACCTACTCTCCAGTTCATTGGACTCACCCAGGACAACTAACAAGGAGGTGAGTATTGTCAACCACCATACCAAGGAAATGAGAGAGCCTGCAACTGCAAGCAAGAGAGTGCCATCCATCAGCTGTATGGAATCATAGCCCCCTCTCAATTAGAGGTGGAGTGGACATCACCATCCCAGAATTCTCAGGACTGGGAAATGAACTATGGACTAGAGTGGACTTACTGATATTCTACTATAAACATATTGTGATTCTAGCAATGGAAGAAATTACAACATTGATGTGGAGGCAGTGGTCACTGGAGGCTCTGGGGGCAGGGAGAGGGAAAAACAAGGGGTAATACAGGGGTTTTTTCAGGACTTGGGACTCGTCCTGAATGACATTGCAATGACAGATGTAGACCATTATATATCTTCCCATAACCTGCAGAATTATGTGGGAGAGAGTATAAACTACAATGAGAACTATGGTCCATGCTCAGTGGCAATGCCCCATGATGTGTTATCATTTGCAATGAATGTGCCACACTAATGAAGGATGTTGTTTATATGGGAGGGTTTGGGAGGTGTGGGGAACAGGGCATATGGAAATCCCTATATTTTTTGTGTAATCGTTATGTAATCTAAGTGTCTTTAAAAAAACAAAATATATATATATTAAAAAAACAAAGCAAAATAAAAAGAATAAAATCAAACATAAGGGGCAATGAAACCGTGGATCAAATATTATTCTAGGAACGGAAGAACTCATAACTTTGATATAAAGATAGTGGTCACCAGAAGTTCTGAGGGGAGGGGGAGAGAAGAATAAGCATAACAAGGGGCATTTTTTGGGACATTGGAATTGTTCTGTATGATATTGCAATGACAGATACAGGCCATTATACATTTTGTTAAAACCTATATAATTGTATGGTACAAAGTGTAAACCATAATGTAAATTATAAACCATGGTTAGTAACAATACTTCAATATGTCTTCATCAGTTGTAACAAATGTACCACACTAATGAAAGATGTAAAATATGAGAGGGGAGCGGGTGGGGTCCCCTCTCATATGGAAGGTAT
The DNA here is from genome assembly GCA_029593785.1 of Cabassous unicinctus. Lineage (NCBI taxonomy): Eukaryota > Metazoa > Chordata > Mammalia > Cingulata > Chlamyphoridae > Cabassous > Cabassous unicinctus. Next base: position 52,127 of record JAQZBX010002333.1, on the reverse strand, counting down.
GGAAATCCTGTTTTTGATGCAACTTTTCTGTAAACTAAAACTTCTCTAAAAATAAAGTTTAAAAAAATAAAAATAAAATAAGAAAAAAAAAAGAACCTCGAGGCAGCACTATATTTGTACATGCCACTAGCAGGTTTGTGATTGGACACCAGCGGCTATGTCATCTTTCTGCTGGTATTCCCAGGGCCTATAAACAGTAGCCACTAAAGAAATATGTTTAATAAATAAATGAAGTTATAAGGTATTGTGAGAGTTTACGTCAGTGTTCTTCCATAGTAAAACTTAATGTCATAAATAAGATAAAAATCACCATCTAAGCAGTCCTAGACTGCATAGGATAGAGGATGATGAGATAACTGGCATGTGTGATGAAGGTAAGTGTAGAGTGGACTTACTGGTATTCTACTGTAGACATATTGTGATTCTAGCAATGGAAGAAATTACAACATTGATGTGGAACCAGTGGCCACTGGAGGCTCTGGGGGCAGGGAGAGGGAAAAACTGTTGTAATATGGGGGCTTTTTCAGTACTTGGAAATAGTCCTGAATGACACTGCAATGACAGATAGAGGCCATTTTATATAATCACATAACATGCAGAACTGTGTGGGAGAGAGTGTAGGCTACAACGTGCACCATGGTCCATGCTTTATGGCAAAGCCCCAGGATGTCTTTATCAATTGCAATGAATGTGCCACACTAATGAAGGATGTTTATGTGGAAAGGTGTGGGAGGTATGGGAGTGGAGCATATGGGAATCCCTATAGTTTTTGTGCACCATTCATGTAATCTAAGTATCTTTTTAAAAAAATTTTTTTAATTATTATTAAAAAAAAAGGTAAGTGTAGCAATCGTCTACAAAGAGAAACTGAAGAACTGATACAGCATGTAACAATCCAGTGCTCTTGTTATATTAAGGCAAGGTGGTTCATGAGGTCAACGACTCAAGAAGAGAAAACAGAAGAGCAAGTGATGGGCATTATTTATAGGTTTACAGTTGCAAATAAAAGGACAGATATGATCTTTTACCAAAGGGCATTTTCTATTCAGTCTTTTCATACTCTTCTGTTAAATGTGCTAAAACTGGCATTACACCATCCACATGTTGCTTTGAAGTATCCCAGGAAGAAATATGGTCACAGATATTGCCTTCATTTATTTTAAAACATACTTTCAAAATGGAGGCGCTAACTTAAATATTATATATCAACACTTGTTAACAAAGTGCAATTTGACTGATTTGAGCTTTGTATTATCTTTTTTCTCTATTTTCATAATACCATAAAGATTTTTTAAAGTAATTAATTTAGCAGTTATTGAATACATGTTGAATTCCAATGATGCTAGATCTTATAGGGGTTGCAGTGCTGAAGAAGGTGTAGTTCTGATTTCTAATATCAGAGGTAATGATTTTACTGCCTTCCAAGTGTTCATAATATAGAAAATTAGGTTCACAAACCACTTTGATACAGGCAATGGACAATAGAAAAAGACCAACTGTGGAAATTATAAGCCACATTTCTAAAAAACATTAGTATTAGAGTGTGGCTCATTTTAAAGTTTCATATCAGGTCTACCATATGTTCAACAGTAGAGAGCATTTTAGTAGCCACTTGTGGATTTTGACTACCCGAAATCCATTTCCCATATGTATCATGGAAGATTATGGTTTTCCTTGGGAATTCTTCCTAATCCTACCCTCGGTTTTTGCATTTCCGATAGAACTGGGTCGTGTATTACAGAGTGGTGGAGAGAGAGAGTTGTGTAACTAGAGCCAAGAAGATGCCTGCAAATTTTGTGTAGAAATATTGGGAAAGGAATATCTTTCTTCTCACTGAAAGGATGAGCAGTATGACATGAATCTGAAACTTTTGGGAGTCACTATTTAAAGTCTTGGAATGTTTATCACATAGAAAGAGGCAGAGTTGAGAGATGGAGATCAGGTCCTAATGAAATCAGTCGATCTGACAGCTTCAGTCATTCTGTTCCTTCTAATTACATTCCTTTTTTGTTACATTCCCTTTTAGTTTCAGATATTTTGAATTGGTTTTCTGCCACTTGCAGCCAAAGGATTCCTGTTAAAGCCAGGCCTCTTATATGTGTTTAAGTGGTAGGGTGAGCCAGAGAGGAAGAGCCAACTGATAAGGCAGAAAGAAGGAGAAAGAAAGGGAAATGAAACTCTTCTCTCTATCCTGAGCTCCTAAACAATGCAAATTTGAATTCTAGAAACCATGTTTTGGCCAAAACATTTGTTGACATTCACGATACTATTTCATGGTCTGCTGGTTCAGTGTGAACATAATATACTACCTACAATGTATTTAGCTAAATATAGGTTCAGCGTGAACATAATATACTACCTACAATGTATTTAGCTAAATATAGGTTCAGCTGAAACCTAAAAGTCTGAATAACATTTCCAAATCTTCCACTGGCTTTTAGGTTACTGTGGGCAATCTCTTGAATTTTCATTCCTTGACATTCCAAATCCATAATATGGGACACACTGAGGCCAGTTAAATGCATGATTCTGCTGGGAAGAAATGGTTCTGCCTACTCCTTTCTATTCTTTTGACAGATGTCCATTTTTGGAAAAGTTTTCTTTTTCATATGGCTCTAAAATTCCTGTGAGTAAAATTCATGCCATACTTACTAAGACAGTTTTTAAATAGAGATTAATACTGATAATTAAATTCCCTTTATGTGATTTCTAAGAAAAATGAGTGTTGTTATAAATTTCATTAAGCCCTGTGGCTTGCTATATAGTCGATGCATACTTCCTATTGCAATTCTTTACTAGTGCACATATACAAATATTATCTGAGTTATTGTGTTTTACTACTTTTAAAATCTGGTTGTCTTTTATCTATATTTCAAAATTCCAATAAAACATTTGAAAGACTTTACAAATGCATATCAATATTTGAAAAAAGAGATTTTTAAAAATTTATAAGTAATAAAACTTCAAACCTGAAACAGAAATCACTTTGTTTGTCAAATGTATTTCTGAAATAAACATTATTTTGAATCTTTGTTCTATGAGTAATGCAATTCATTTCAACAATCATTTATTGAAATGCCTTCTTTTTTTTTTCTTTATTAGAGAAGTTGTGAGTTTATAAACAATTATGCATAAAACACAGGATTCTCATATACCACCCTATTACTAACACCTTGAATTGGTGTGGGACATTTCTTACAATTGACGAAGGCACATTTTTATAATTGTACTATTAACTATAGTCTGTGGTTTCACTTAAGATTCACTGTTTGTGTAGTGCAGTTCCATGTATTTTTTAAAAAATTTTTAATTCTATTATCATATATTATATTCAACCTAACATTTCTTCTTTTAACCACATTCAGATATGTATTTCGTTGCTCTTAATTATATCCATAATGTTCTGCTACCATTACCCGCATCCATTACCAAAACATTTCCGACATTCCTAATAGGAATCCTGTACATTTTAAGCCTTAACCCCATTCCCTATTCCCACCCCATCCCCTGGTAACCTATATTTTAGATTCTGACTCTATAAGTCTGCTTATTTTAATCGTTTAATGTCAGTGATGGCCTTTTTTGATGCCATCATTGATCTAGGTGCTGGGTAAATGGCAGGGGACCATTTAGTGTGTCTCTCTTATAAAGGAGACAGAATAAAGAAACACTCAGGTAAATAGACAAAATAATTTCAGTGCCATGAAGAAAAAAGAATAGGATGCTTTTATAGAAAATGAAGTGGAATTCCTTTCTGAGGAGGTGACATTTGATATGAGTTTTGATTTTGTATTAGGCTAATATGAAGGCAAAATTTTGGAATAGGGACATCTCCCATTAAAACTCACAATCCAATACTTACCTGGCAGGGGAGATACCATGCTCACGAAGGTGGTTTTTCCAGGGCGAGGCTTATCCATTGCACTCCGGATGTGCTGACCCCTGCAATTTCCCCAAATGTAGGAAACTCGACTGCATAATTTGTGGTAGTGGGGGACTGCGTTCGCGCTCTCCCTTGGAAAAAAGAAAAAAAAAGAAGAAGAAGAAAAAAAAAAAAACCTCACAATCCTCATATCTGCCAATTCTTAATTTTCAATTGTGGTCAAATACAGGGAGACTAGAAATATATAGCTATCCACAAGCATTCACTGGATCAAATAGCCTCAAGCTCCAATTCTTTTATTGGAGCTTGTAGAAAGTAACCTGGGAGTCAAAGTGGAATTTTATCTCTTCACTGGTGGAGGTGTTAATGAAGGAGGAGGTCAATAAAAATCAGAAGGCATATAGTAAAAGAAAACACAACTTTTAGAATAGTTTAGAAAAATATCTACCAAGTGATATTAATTCTTGACACCAAACTTTATATTTATTCCATGTTTGGAGTATTAGGATCAGCAGAGGTGTTAAGGTATATCTTTATGACATGGGGAAAATTAAAAAATGAGGGGAAAATAAACCTTTCTTGTATTCATGACACCTTTATATAGCTGTGCTTGAGAATACAAGATGTAAATTTCTCTTTTTCTTGGCATGCAATTTGTTTTAATCCCTATATTAGAATGTTTGGTTGCAAGTGACAGAATTTAAGCACATCAGTTTATAGTTTATTGGCTGATATAATCAGGAAGAAAGGGGGTAGAAGTGATCTTGCAAAAACTAGAACACTTACTCAGTACCATCTGACCTCTATCCATCCTTCTTTTCTCAGTGCTTCTCTTTGAAGGTGGGATTTTACTCAAAGAACAACTTTTTCATATAGCAGGTAATGATGGTTAAGCTAATGTGTCAAATTGGCCAGGTAGTAATACCCAGTTGTTTGGTCAACCAAGCACAGGACTAATTGTAATACAAGAACATTTATGGACTTTAGTCACCAATGAGTTTATTGCATAGATGGCTGATTATATCTACAATCAACCAAGGAAATTGCCATCAGCAGTGGGTGACGTTTTATACCATCAGTTGAATGCTTTAAAAGGGGAAGTGATTTCAGCATTCAGAGAGAATTTTCCAGCTTGACTTAGGACAGCCAACGTCTCCTGGTATTTCATCAAGGACCTTCATCAGAGCCCCTGGTTTACAGCCTGCCTGCAGAATTTTGACTTGTGCATCCCCATGGCCACGTGAAAGAATTTTATGAAGTCTTACACTATTTACAGATATCTCCTGTTGATTCTGTATCCCTAGAGAACCCTGACTAATACACTGGGTATTTGAATCTAAGAGGCATTTGGGATTACTCTTTATCAGAGAGAAAAAGGCTCTTCTTCACCAGTTCAGGTTAGAAATGAGAAAAATGTCTAGGGCTGGTGTGCTTAATCTTTTTTGTTCCACGGACCCCTTTGCCAGTCAGGTGAAAACCATGGACCCTTACTAAGTCCACATTATACCGTGTATTACTTAAATATATCACACCTGCACCAACACGTCTCCACAAGAATAATGTTTTTTTGAATTTCAATTCAAGCTCACAGACGCCTGATTAAGAACCCCTGGTCTAGTGTCAGACTCATATTAGATTGACTTTATCATGTGCCCATTTTTGAACCAGTCATAGAAGAATGACATAATATGATTGGCTTAGTCTTAGCTGTATGTCTACCCCTAGAGTCAGAAGAGCTGGTTAGTTACCTAGGGAGGGTAGGTAAAGAAAGGAGCAGACAGAAAACAAAACAAAACAACAAAAAAACTGTATTAACTCCATCCCTCCAGCAGACTGTAAACAACCTGGAAATGTAGACTATTCACTGCAGTCATCAGAATATTTTAAACACTGATAAATGAGCAAGAGGGCAAGAATCATGCATACAGTAGCCTGTTAACAATTGTTCTCCAATTAATGAATTTGAGAATGAAAGAACGAATGAAATGAAATAAAAGTTTAGGTTGGGAAGAGTATTAACAGAGAGTGATGCTGAATTCAGGTTTAGAAAAATTTTTTTTATCAATTTGACAATGTGAATGTAAAGGCTTTTTATATGAAGAGTTTTAGTGTGACACAGACAATTTTTTTAAAAGCAAGATTTAGCTTTACAACTTGAAGTTTAGAAAAGTTGGCAGAAAGCCAAAAGTTAAAATAATATCTGATTTAAATACATGAAAATTGTCCTTTGATTTCTTCTTATGCATTACTTTGTAAACAATTGTTTGAAAATCATTGTTCCTTTAAATTATAAGATAGGAAAAGAAACAGGACCCACATAAAAATTTATTTGCAAAAGAATTTTGATTTTTTTCTCCACATGAACCATCATTAAGCTAATAAGTTCTCTGACAAGTGTTTAACCACTAATATCTATAAGCTGGGTGCTATATAGATTTTTAGAATAATAAGCATGAAATAAAGGTTTCTTCCTATTATTCCTTAAAGTTTTCAGGGAAAAAAAGGTAACTCCAAGGCAACTAATTATTCAAACAATTATCTGGCGTTACTCCTGGCATAAAGGATTAATAAGAGAGAGAGAGAGAGATGCAGAAGATACAATAGCTACTTTCCATGTGATGATGACCTGAATGGCAAAAAATGTTACTCCTGAAGTCGAGTCAGTTCTCTAAAGAAAACCTGAAGAATTGTTGTTTTAATATAAGCCAATTTTACAGATGAAGGAACTGCAAACTTCTCCAAGTGAAGTGATTGTCCCAGGGTCAAATGTGGTACAGAGATTACAAGTTAAATTTTCTGACTCACAAATAAATGCTAGGACCACTAACACATCACACTAACATTGATAAGGGTATATTTTGAACTTTTTTAAACTCACAAATAGAAAATAAAAACAGGAAAAAAAATTTCCCTGCGAAATATATGAAGTCTATGAATATTCATAAGGACAACTAAAGTATGAAATGTATGCAAGTAACTTAATTATTGAGGAAACAACATAAGGGAAAGATCATCATGTAGAAAAGGTTCACATGTTAATAAATCCCCTACATGTTAAATCTCTATCCATCTAGAAAAGCAAAAAGAGAACAAGGCAAAAGGGAGGGAAAGTTGCTAAAGACACTGTGAAGTCTTTTCTAAAATTTTTTTTCTTAACTTTTAATTTTGAGACAATTATAGATTTATTCTAAGTTACAAAGATAGTAAAGGTAAGTGCCATGTACCCTCCACCCAGTTTCCCCCAATGGTTGCATCTTACAATTAGTACAGTAGCAGAACCAGGAAATTGACCTTGGAAAAATGTGTACATGTAGTTATATGTCATTTTATCAAATGTGTAGATTTGTGTAACCATCATCACAATCATGATACATAACTATTCCATCAAAAAGTTGAGAGCGGATGTGGCTCAACAGTTGAGCTCCCACCTCCCTCATGGGAGGTCCCGGGTTTGGTTCCAGTGCCTCCTGAAAAAAAAAACAAAAAAAACCAGAAACAAAAACAAACAACAAGTTAAAGAAGCGAAAAAACCAATTCAGGGAATACGATGTGGCTCAGTGGTTGAGTGCTCCGTTTCATCCCCCGGCCCCCGGTACCTCAAACAAAACAAAACACAAAACCTCCCTCTACCCATACAGTCATACCCACTCCTATTCCTCACACTGTCCCTGATACCTGGTGACCACTACTGTGCTTCCCATCTCTATAATTTTGTCATTTCAAGAATGCCATATAAATAGAGTCATACAGTTTGTGACCTTTAAAGATTGGCTGAGAGATAGCCTCCATCTTGAAATGTCTTTTCATGTCTTTTCTGCATTCCCTAATTGGAATTGAATTTTGAAGGTTCTTATGTAGTCTAGATATAAGTCCTTTGTCAAATATATGGTTTACAGATATTTTCTACCTGGTTGTTGCTTATCTTTCCATTCTGATAAGAAGGTATTTTATAGAGCAATTTTTTTAATTTTAAAGAAGTCCAAATCATCTTTTTTTTTCCTTTTAAGGATCATAATTTAGTTTCAATTCTAAGAACTCTTTGTTCTGCCCTAGTTCCAAAAGATTTTTCCCTTATGTTTTCTCCTAAAAAAAAATTTGTTGGTTTATATTTAAATCTATGATTCATTTTCCTTAATATAATAAACTTTATTTGTAAAGAGGTTTTAGATTACAGAAAAGTTACATCAAAATATAAGGGATTTCCATATAATCTGACCTTCCCCCTCCCACATCCTCTCCTATTAATAGCATCTTATAATTTTGTGGTGCATTTGTTACAACTGATGAATAAATATTGAAGCATTGCTGCTAACCAAGGTCTATAGTTTACATTGTGGTTTATGCTTAATTCCAATGCCCTATAAATGCCCTATGTTCCACATACTATTCCCTTCTCTTCCCCTCAAAACCTCTGATAACCACTATCTTTATATCAATGTTTCATGTTTGAAATGGGCATTGTCCATCAACATCATTTTGTTAGTTGTCCTGGGCTAGTCCTATGAACTGGAGAATAGGTGTTGGCTGCAACTCTGCTGAGATTCAGGGCTCAACTGGCATATGCACAGAACGAAGACTTAAGTCTCTGAGACAGACAATTAATGGGTATAGTGCTAATTATAGGCTCAAATAAAAGGGATAGAAGAATAATATGTAGGGAAATTATTACATTGGGGAAATAGGTTGTCATATATTTCAAGGTAAGACCACCGACAGGGCTGATTTCAAGGAGTTGTGTGCCTCACCTATAGTGTCTGGACGGCTCTAGAGCCTTCAGGAGCTCCCTTATTGGAGGCTTTGCTCACGGTTGCAGTTAGTGAGATCTGCCTGAGACATGCATAAGTGTAACCTCTGGAATGACCTCCTGACTCACATTGAAATTTCTTAGCCATAAAAACTCTTGTATTTGATGTTTCCCCTTTTGGTCTTTTTCCAAATGCATCACTAGTTGGTGCTTGGTATTAATCCCTTGGTGCCAGGGATTATTAAATTCTTAATAATCAAATTCAACTGAATCATCCCTCTTAACATGGTTTTGTTTTCTCTTTTCCACAAATAGTTTATATTAAGATTACTTATTTGTTTAAATGTAGCATTTTTTAAAATGTAAAGGAAAAAGTTATTATTGATAAATAGGAATGGCAGGATAACTTACAAATATAACCTTCCCTGTCCCTTGATTTTATTTATTGTACTGCTATGGTATTTGGCTCTGGAATAAATCATTTTTCCTTTAAAGCATCCTAGCAATGAGTTGCTGAGTTTCTGCAGATAGTTCGAGCCCCACATCTACACACATTCCATTTTTTTTTGACAACTATCAGTCAGACAAGTTCCACACACCTTGCTGGCCTATGACAAGGCATAAGCTGTACTTGTCCTTCACTTTATCCCGGGGGCGTGTGCCACTCCCTACAGCCTGATATGCTGACAACTTACAGGACATTTGAAGAAGTATTTTTCTAGATTACATGGATTCCGCCACTAAAATTGTTCAAATCCTGTACAGTCCACATCTTCCCTTAACTTTAGGATAGCTTTCACATAAATAGGGTGAACTTAATGATGAAATATATGTATTATTTAAATGTATTTATCTATATTTAAATATATGTAATTATAATTAAAATAGCTGAAACTTATTTCATGCTGACAATGTTCTAGGCACTATTCTAAGTGTTTTACATGTAATTATTCACTTACCCTGGCAGCATAGATTGTATTCAAGAGCTTGGCCTCTGAAGCTAGAATGTCTGGGTTCAAATTCTATCTCTGCCACCTGCACCCAGTATGGTCTTGGATAAGTTACCTCATTCACTATATGAGAAGAATAATCATAGTATTTACCTCAAAATGTTGTTATGAAAATTAATTGAGTTAATACTTGCAAAGCACTTTGACTATCCATTGACTACATAAGAATTTTAATTCATACACAGGTGCAATTATTTTACTGAGGGAAATAGTAGTCAAGTAGCTCAATCAAGGCTACATAGCTGGCAAGTAGAAGACGCAGAACTTAAACACAGCATTTCAACCTCAAAGCCAAAATATTTAATCTCTGTGCTATGCTGTCTTTATGCCGGAAACCTGAAATTATCCTATACTCCTCCTATTACATATGCCAGTCAGTTCAATTAGCATCACTTTTCTCATTAAGGTAGCCCTCTTTCCATGCTGCTATTGAGTTATTTCAGGACCTCGTTGATTCTTCTTCCCACAGGCATGTCCACCTCCAATAGATTCCCATCAGTGATAAAAGAAACAAATTGACCATGCTACTTTTCTATTTCAACAACTTTAACAGTTCCCATTTCCCACAGGAAGAACTCAAAATCTATGTTATATAACACCCTCCATGATTCTATCCTACCTACCTCTCCCAGTCTCATCTTGCAGTATTCCCCTACTTGCACTCTTCATACCAGTAATTTGGTATGTCCTATTTCACATCCTATATTTTTGATAAATTGATTACTCTGTTGAGGGTTATTCTTTTTTAACTCATGACTTTCCACACATTTTTCACACACTGGTCTTGTCTCCTCTTATTTTTATATTAATTAATTAATTAATCCAGAAAGCACAGACTTCCCATATACCCCCACATACAGTTTCCCTTTTATTAAATTTTGCATTAGTGTGGAAAGAATATTGATGAAACAATATTAATACAATTATATTATTAACTATAGTCCATAGTTTATGTTAGGATTCCTCTATTTCTGTTGTACAGGCCTATGATTTTTTTTGTTTTGTTTTCTCTTTTAATTCTAGTCACATACATAATCTAAAATTTCCCCTTTTAATCACACTCAAATATAAAATCCCATGATATTAATTATATTCACAATGTTGTGCTGCCATTACCAAAATGCATTGCCAAACTTTGCCAATTAAGTCTTACTGCCCATTCCCTACCTCCATCTCAGCCCATCATAACTTGTATTTTAGTTTCTGATTCTACGAATTTGCTTATTCTGATTATTTCATATTAGTGAGATCATAGAATATTTGTACTTTTGTTTCTGGCTTTTTTCACTCAACATAATGTCATCAAGTTTTATGCATGTTGTCGCATATATTAGAATTTCATTCCTTTTTACTACTGAAGATATTCCATTATATGCATATACCACATTTTGTTTATCCATTCATCTGTTGATGGACACTTGGATTGCTTAAATCTTGAGTCAATTGTGAATGATGCTGCCATGAAAATTGTGTGCAAATATCTATTCAAGTCCATGTTTTCAGTTTTTTGTGTGTCTGTACCTAGAAATGGGACTGATGGATCCTATGGTAATTCTATACTTCACTTTCTGAGGAATACTAAACTATTTTCCAAAGCAGCTGCACCATTTTACATTCCCACCAACAATAAATCAGTGTTTCCATTTCTCAACATCTTTTACAAAAATTATCCTTTTCTGTTTTTTTTTTATAACTTTATTTCAAATTCACAAAAATAAAAACAGAAAAAGGCAGCTCAACAAGTTATGGAAATATTACTCCTAAAAAAGTTCTTTTCCAGGCATGTGTATCTTGTCTAATTCCAACTTCTAACTAAATTACTCCTCTAGTGTTCAGAAAGATACACAGATTAAATGACATAGTCAAGAACTCCTTATTAATGAAAAGAAATGAAGAGAAAAAATGCTTAATCATATTCATATCTCACAAAACCAAACACCATAATCTTTTTTTTCTTGCCTTTATTTTTTTTTTTCCTTCAGCTGTTTTTTTTTTTTTTTCTTTTTTCTTGCCTTTAGATTTAATATTGTACCAACTTTGCTTTTGCTACAAAAACATTACAGTGTTGTTGACTCAGGTTGAGTCCCTGCCCCCTTGGTGGGTCTGATATAAATGGACACTAACACAGACACACAGGAAGAGAGAGCTCTGTCATCTTTGATCCTGCCATGTGGGGTGGCAGAAAGAAGGTTCAAATAGCTGAGGTCCCAGGGAGCGATGAGCCATTTGCTTGATAACTTACAGCTGAATTTGGGAAGAGAGCGGAACAGCCAAGAAACTGATATAGGAAGCCCCAAGAGACAAAACCTATGTGAGATTACAGCTGAAATTGGGAAGAAAGAAGAGCAGCTGAGCCTGAGAGAGGCAGCCTGGAGGGTAAGGTAGAAACCTCAGTTTCTGGACTTTGCATTGTGACCTCATTGGCAAACTGATATACTTGCTATTATGTTACTATAGTCCATAAATTACATTCATTATATTTTTCCCATGTATCACTACATTCTTAACACCCTTTGGTAGAAGAACATTCCTGTATTTATATTATTAACTACAATCCTGATACTTCTTAAATCATTGTTATACATTCCCAATATTATCCTCCAGCTGTACTACAACTAACATTAATCTTCCTAGACTACTCTTTGCAGCCACTATCACATCCATAAACCAACATTGTTACATTCATTATAATGTGTTAGTATCAAGTCCAGCAATTACCACATATTTACATTTGAACTTATTTAACATTCCAGATACATCCAGCATCTTCTGCCCCTTCTCATCCCACATTCCATCTCCCACCAACCATGAACTATGAACTATGGAGTTCATAGTCCAACTCCATAAGTCTATTCATTGTATTTAGTTCATATCAGTGAGACCAAACAATATTTGTCCTTTTGTGTCTGGTTTATTTCACTCAACATTATATCCTCAAGGTTCCTCCATGTTGTCATATGCTTCCCCAGGGATTTAACAATTGCTAAAAGATTGAAAAAAACAAAATGTCCATCAACTGCTTTTTTTTTTTAATTTTTTTTATCAGTGTTTTATAATTTTCCATTTAAAAGCCCTTCACATAATTGCTTTAATTTATTCCTAGATATTTCATCATTTTAGTGTCTATTATAAATGAATTTTTCTTGATTTCCTATACAGATTATTATTCGTGTATAGAAACACTACTGATTTTTTCATGTTGCTCTTGTTCCTTGTACTTTTCTAAATTCACTTATCAGCCCTAGGAGCTCTGTTGTGGATTTTACAGGATTTCTGTGTATAGGATCATATCAGCAAATAGGTAAAGCTTTACTTTTCCTTTCCAATTTGCATACCTTTTATTTCTCTTTCTTGCCTTTTTTTCCCTGACTAGAAATTCCAATTCAAAGTTGAATAACAGTGTTAACACTGGACATCCTTATTTTGTTCCTGATCTTAGAGGGAAGGAAGGCATTCAGTCTTTCACCATTGAGAAGGATGTTAGTGGTTGGTTTTGGTTTCTCATATATGCCCTTTGTCATGTTGAGGAAGTTTTCCTCTACTTTTCTAAGTATTTTTATCAAGATGAGGCATTGGATTTTGTCAAATGTTTTTTCTGCATCTATTGAAATAATCATGTGTTTTTCCCCCTTTGTTCTATTAATATGGTATATAGCATTAACTGATTTTCTTATGTTGAATCAATCTTGCATACCTGGGATAAACCCCACTTGATCAGGATGAATAATCCTTTTAACGTGATTTTGGATTCAGTTTGCTAATATTTTGTTGATGATTTTTGCATCTACATGCTTAAGGGATTTTTTTTTTTTTTTTTTTTTTTTTTGGTAATTTTCTTTTCTTATACTATCATTATCTAGCTTTGGTGTTAGAGTGACGTCTGCCTCATAGAATGAGTTAGTGTTTCTTCCTCTTCAATTTTTCTTTCTTTTTTTTGAGGAGTGTTGGTATTAATTATTCTTGGGATGTTTGGTACAATTTACCAGTAAATTGATCTGGTCCTGGGCTTTCCTTTGTTTGGAGGGTTTGATTATTGATTCAATCTCTATTTTCTATTGGTCTGTTGATATCATCTATTTTTCTTGAATCAGTGTAGGTAGTTTATGTGTTTCTACAAAATTGTCTATTTCATATAGGTTATCTAATTTGTTGGCTTTTGGTTGTTCATAGGATACCCTTAAACTACATTTATGTCTGTGGGATTGGTAGTAAAGTCCCGTCTTTCATTTCCAATTTTAGTTATTTGTGTCATCTATCTTTTTTGTTGTTGTCATATTATAGATTTGTTGGTTTTATTATTCTTTTCAAAGAACCAATTTTTGGTTTGTTGATTCTATTTGTTTTTCTATTTTCTATTTCATTTATCTCCACTCTAATCTTTATTTCCTTCCTTCTGGTCACTTTGGGTTTAGTTTGCTCTTCTTTTTTAGATCCTCCAGTTGTAAATTTAGGTCTCTGAATTGACATGTTTCTTCTTTTTTAATGTATGCATTAGAGCTGTAAATTTACTTCTCAGTTCTGCCTTTGCTGCATCCCATAAGGTTTGATATGTTGTCTTTTCATTTTCATTTGTTTCAAGATATTTCCTAATTCCTTGTGACTTCTCTGACCCACTGGTTGTTTAAGTATGTGTTGTTTAATTTTCATATATTTGTAAGTTATCCAGTTCTTGCTCAGTTATTGATTTCTGCCTTCATACCTTGTGGTCAGTAAAGATACATTTTATGATTTCAATATTTTTCAATGTATTGATACTAGCTTTGTGACCTAATAGTTCTACCTGTAGAATGACCCATGTACTCTAGAGAAGATTGTGCCTTCTGCTGCTGTTGGGTGAAATGTTCTATATATGTCTATTATATTATTGATCTTCTGTCTAGATGCCCTTTGCATCATTGAAAGTGGTATATTGAAGTCTCCTACTATTAATATATTACCATCTATTTCTCCCTCCAAGTTTCTTAATGTTAGCTTCATATATTTTGGAACTCTGCCTTTATACACATATATATTTATAATTGTTATGTTTACTTGTTACTTGACCCCTCTGTTAATATATAGTGACTATCTTTGTCCCTCATAATAGTATTTGTCTTAAAGTCTATTTCATCTTATATTAGTATAGCTGCCCTAGCTCTCTTTTGCATTCTATTTGCATAATACATTTTTCTGGCCTTTTAATTTCAACCTTCTTGGGTCTCTATTTCAGTTATTGTGGCCTTCAACTCCTGTATTTGTTTTTGGTTCCTTTATAAAATTTCTATCACTTTATTGAGATTCTCATATCATTCCTTCATCATGTTTCTGATATCCTTTCATTTTTTTCTCTGTTTTCCTTTATCTCTTTGATTATATTAAGGATCATTTTTAAGTCTTTGTTGGTATATCCTAATTCTGATCTTCATTGGTGTTTTTCTGGCTTTTTATCTATCTTGTTTCTTTGGATGGGCCATCATTTCCTGTTTTTTTGTTTATCTCATAATTACACACTGTAAATTTTAATATTTTATACTCTTAACTCTGAAATTTAGTCCCTGAGTTGGCTATTCCTTAATTTGTATATGGCAAATGATATGACAGAGATTTCCTTGAGTGCTGGGAGCTAACAAAGACAAATCAATGTAAAAAATACTTTTCACAGTTTTTGCAAATTGGGTCTTTGTTGTCCCTTGTTCTCTTTCAAGTTAGCTTTCCTATCAAGATCAGCCCAAGGCAAAAGTGAAGTGCAGCGTCATCTTCTTTCCTAAGCCTGGGTCTCATCCTGTTCATGTGCTCATGGCCTTAGGAATTCTCCCATTTACAGGACTCAGAATGTCCTCTCTACTACCTATGAAATACCTCCCCCCCAAGATATATCTTAAAATGATCTTTGTTCCAGGCTACTTTGACTTAATTGTTTCTTATACTGCTTTACCTTTCTGCAAGCTTCCTTCTGCAGGGCAAATTCTGGAAGGGTGAGCCAAAGAAATTCTTGCTTCTGTCTTTCAAGCTGCCATATAATAGGTTGGCACCAACATATAGGCACCCTTGTAAGTGCATGGGGGTTATGCACTTCCTCCAGAGCATGGACAGGACCCGCTATAGGAGTGCAGGCTGATTCCACACAACACCACTGAGGACATGGGGAGGATTCAGCAAGGTACCCATGAGATTCTTCTACCATATTTAAAGCTGCTCTTTCTTGACCCAGCTCTCCCTCAGTCACTACAGCCCTTTAACTGATTTCTGAAGTTTTGAAGGGTGGATGTGCCAGTTTATGTGGGTTGTTCAATGAATCTGTAGGGGAACAGCATGCTGGATCATCTTATGCCACTTGTTCTTGTTCCATGGGATGTCCCTTTATCTATTCATATTTGAGAGCCTACTATAACAAGTAGAATTGGTCAATCCTCCCATCTTGCCACCATTGAATTAACTATTTAATTTATTGGTGGTACTTTTTATACTCTATTTCAGTTCTTTCTCTCACAATAGGCTAAGGGCAAGGACGAGATCTTATCACTGAATTTGTAATATTTGGTATTGTTGAAGCCAAGTGTTAAGAATTAGCAAATAACTAAGATTACTAAATCATTATATAGATGCCTTTATATTACCAATGGCAAAAATTAATACCTGAAATTACTGAAGCTAACTAGAGTGGTCTCACCCCTGTTTATGGTTACTCTAGACTTAGCCTCACCCTTGTGTATGCTTACTATTGTGATGGTAACCACTCCACCCTCTTCTGTTTAATATCCATATGAAAAACCTTGTAACTGACCATTGTTCTATACTCTCTTTTCTCAGAACATGGTGACACTGTTGCAGCAGATGGAATGAAACCCAAGTGGCATTCTGAGGGGACAGATGAATGAAGTTTTATTATGCACGGGCCCAGAGGAGAATTCAGTCTCCAAATTCTAAGCCCTGTGTCAGGATTATCATAAGTTTATATAGGAACTCTAAGTGGGCAAGTTCCTAAGCAAGGGGGCAGGCAGGGTTACAAAAGCAAAAAGAGCAAGGTTAGCTTATCTTTCTAAAGCACAGGGCTATTAGGGAGGAAAAGAGTCATTATCTGTTTAGAGTTGTAAATTCCAGTTGAAAAGGGCCAGGCTGGGGGGAGTGCTTATCTTCCTAATGATGTGGATTCCATGGAGAAAAGGGGAGGAGGGGAGAAAAGGGACCCAGAGGAGTTTATTTTCCTAAAGCTTTGGGTTTCTGCTGAGGGAGGTTAGGGTCCCAGCACTTTCCTTATCAACACATCCTGGTTTGGTGCTTACCCCCTTCTTGTTCGGCCCTTAATATTAAGGTCAGCTACACCCCAATTGCTCAATAGCATGTTGATGTTATAAAATCTTAGAATTCTTGAAGATCCAAGAGGCAGTTTTGGGCTATGAAGCCACTGTGCTCACTTGCTTGCACAAATTCTTTCTCTCTTTGAAACCTGGTGTCCTTGGATTTGGCATTTAAAATGTATTGGGAGAAGGTACCAATATTTGCTCAGTATCATTGTGATAGGCCTCCAATAAATTATGAGAAAAAATTTAATATATTAATGCATATATAATTTCTCAATTTTGTTTTCCTACTTCTTTTGTTTCTAAATTATATCATAAGTTTGTTCAGATGTTGTTTAGAATAATTAGGAATGAAAAAAAGAAGGAGAAACATTTCTATACATTTCTCCCATACACCATTAAAGACTGATTGAATGACACTCTCAAAAACCAGCTCTTTTGGGAAATTGATGCATATGATATACAAAGATGGAGGCAGTGTTCACAAACTGCAAGCCTCTTGATTTTGTAGCTTTGTGCCAAGGTAGAAACCTGGGACCTAAGAATCTCCTTCTGGTTGTATATTACTTAGAATAGATGGTAAGGATTCTTCTTAAACCACGATTAAATGGGTTTTGTTCTTACCAAAGGTACTTTTTAAGAGGAAAATGTTGGTTTTCCTTTTTTGAGAAAAGGACAAGTAAGTTGAGTTTTGTCTAAAAGAAGAGGATCCTCTCTTCAGCAATGCCATCTAGTGACTATGCAGTCATCATTTCAGGCTGAGGCAGGCTAGAACAGGGACCTCAGCGAAAAAAGGGTGCCATAGGAAAGCACTAGGGTGATAGGGACAAAGCAGTCAGTTCTGTGTAAATCTCCTGCTCACGGGTAACCATCTTTGCCTGTGCCTGACAGGGGAAAATCCTGTTAACAAGAGAAGAGTCAACTTCCCCAGGCTGAAAACCTGAAGACAATGGATAAAAGAGAAGCCCATTTGTACCCCCTCCCCTGAAACCCAGTCAAACTGAGAGACACTCAGAACCAATGAATATGTTGTTTCCAATCCTTCTTCTGCATACCCAAAACCAATGAGAATGTTGTAACTCACAAGTCTTCATTTACATGGAGGAAAGAAAAGGGGGGATGCCAGCCTTAAATAAGGTTGCAGCCCTAGCCCTGGTGTGCATCTCTCCCTTGATCACGCCCAAATCCTGGTCTTGGGTGTGTACTTTCTCTTTCTTTCACTTTACAAAAAAATCTTTACTTGCCTGCTTAATATATAGCGTGTCCTTAAATTCTTTTCTGTGAAGTGGCCAAGAGCCTGGAAACCCACCATTGGTAATGTCTTTGGCAAGCCAACCAATAGTGAAGGAGGCAAGTAACACTATCCACCTCCCGATGAAGACTGGTGAGTCTAAGCTTTTAATCAGAGCTTGTCTGTACCCTCTTTTATTTGTCTGCCATTTCCTCCTGCTATTTCCAGTCTCCTTCTTTTGTCTGTTTACTCTTTCCTTCACCATTTCCTCCTACAATTTCAAATGGGTTTCTGGATCAGCTCCCACAGGACATAATTGTCTACCCAGAGCTTTCCGGCTCCCTTTTTCGAGGTGGCAGGGGTTAGTTCCTGCATCATGCAGATTCAAGGAGGCTCTGGTGGTAGGGAAACTGTCCCTGAGGCCTCACTGGGGAATATTCCCTGAGTCATGAAGGAGACTGCTGGGAGTGTACCAGGCCCTCAAATCTCTCCTCATCCACTTGGTAACATTTTCCAATACAACTTCTGGTGGTTTCTATCATTTCTCTGGTACCCTTTCTTCTCTAAGCTTGTTGGTTCTGCCACTCAAGTCTTGTGACCAATCTCCACTCGGCCTGACTAGATTTTTCTAGCTCCCTCTTCCAAGAAGGCAGGGACTAGCCCCTGTGCCATGGAGATTCAAGGAGAGCCTGGATGATGGGTTAAACTTACCCTGAAGCCTGACTAGGCATGTGACCTGAGTTATGTAGGAGCCCAAAGGAGAGGTCCCATACCTGTCACCTCATACTCCATCTTCCTACCCTTCTCTTGCTTCTTCCCCCACCTTCTCTTATTTCCCTATTCTTTCCTTATGCCTTTGCTCAGGATATGACTACCACCAGTTGTGGCATCTCCTCAGGCCAATAGTTGACCCCTTTTAATTAGGGTACTTTCAGTTTTCTGAATACCGCTGTCTTCTCTTTGTTGAGTCCTGTGACTGCCTCAGAAATAGAAATGTATTTATTATCTAGGCTCTCAAGAATTCCACCCTTGGCCTTGCCCAATGGTTTGTCCTTTCCTCAGTCCCTTGGAGAACCTGAGATCACTGTTAATCCATTATCTCTGGGGCCCCCAAGGCTGTTTGTCTGCAAGCCGCAGAACAATTAGTTTCTGGCTTCTTGAAGTCTGGCTTAACTGCAAACCTCAGTCCCTGGCAGCAGCCATAAAATGAGTTGTCTCTTATGGCCTCTTCCTAAGACCTCTGCAAAAGTGGGCTAAAAAGAAGAGTCCCTAGCTAGCCCCTTTCCTAGGGAGGAAGTCCAGCTTGGTAGCTTCCATCTGGGAACTAGACCCAGATGTCCCCAAAGACCTTAAGGGCCCTGGGGATACCCAGCAGTAAGGGCCCCTGATTACCAGGATGCTGGGACAGTGAGCAGTCCATTTGGTTGTGGTGGCCCTGCTCACCACAACCGAGGAGGTCTGAAAGGTTCAAAGCCAGGTGTGGCTTCCTAGACAACACCACGAACCATCAACCAGGAGCCTCCGGTGAGCCTTGATGTGGCAGGTAAGATTGTTAATTTCTTAACTGACACAGGAGCCACTTACTCAGTCCTGACCTGCCACTCTGGACCTCTCTCATCTCAGTTGTGCCTAATAAAAGGAGTAGATAGGAAATCAAGATCTAGGCCATTTTTTAAACTCTCCCCTGTAAAATAGGAAACCTCCTCATAAGCCATCAATTCCTAGTTATTCCAGAATGCCCAATTCTGTTACTGGGAAAGACTTCTCCATTCCCTGGGAGCCAGCATTCAATTATTAGATCCTGACCTGATCCCCCAAGTGTCTTGCACCTTGGAGACAAGAGCTTGTGAGCCGAGATTTGAAACCATTTTTCTGCAGTTAGCATCAGACTGTGGACCCACCCAAGTGTAATCTCCCAAGAAATGGCCAAACAAAAAATCCCTTAGTATGGGATATAGGAATTCCAGGTCAGTTTCTCCAGGTTCCCCCAGTCTACGTTGCTTGTAATACCAATCAACTCTACCCACATAGGAAGGAGTATTCCCTCAAGGGGAAAGCTGTTAAAGACCTCCTGTCCATGATTTAAAAGTTCCTAGAGAATGGCTTCCTACTTCCCTGTCAATGCCTTTGCAACACTCTAATCCTTCCAGCAAAAAGCCCACAGGAGTTTACCTCTTACAAGAGGTAGCTAATGGAGATGCAACCCCAGAGCAGCCCTGTTTCGTGTCTCATCAGCAGCAAGTCTTTCCTGGATTCCTCAGCTCCATGCCTAGTAGCTACCCAGGGATTTCCCTGGAGGAATGAGGCTGGAGGATCCAGGTAAGGTTTCTGCCATGGGCAGACACTGGGCACTTTGTGTGAAGGTGATTCTAAAGTTGGGTGTTTCCCTACACTAAAAAGGGTGTAAAATTCTTCTGTTCTAACCTGTGCTTACTTAAAACTGTCAGTCTGCTCATGCCTAGGAGCTCATAAATTAGATTTGGACTTTGCCTGTTAATTTTATATTTTGAGTTAGGGAACCTGTTGACTGTGGAGGCCCTATTCTTGATGTTCTATCTTCATGACTTCTGTTGGTTTTTCCTAGCCATGGGAAACCCTCAGAATGTGCCAGCTATATCTCCTTGGGTTGTATATTGGATAATTGGTCTAAACTTGGAGGAGACCCCTTTAAGAAAAAAGGAAATTAATTTTTTATTGCAACATTGCCTGACCACAGTATAAATTGGATAATGGTGAAAAGTAACCTAAAGATGAGTCTTTAAATTTCAGTGCTATCTTGCACTTGCATTTGTTTTGTAAAAATGGAAATCACAAATAGTAATTAGTTCAACTGCTGGAAAAGTGGAAAAACTTAGCATCATTAATGTTGCTAATAAAATAGTTTTAGTTGCTTAGTTGATAAACAAAAGTGCCCAATTTGTTTTGAAGTAAAATTTACTAGGAACTGTAACTAAGAGTTAGGGCAAAATCATTATATAGATGCCTTTATATTATAAAACAGCAAAAGGATAATATCTGAAATTGTTGAAACTGGTTGGAAATAGTCTAGACCTGCTATTGTGATGGTAATTCTAGACCTAATTTACCTTTGTTCATGGTTACTTTAAGGCTAGCTTCACCCTTGTGTATATTTGTTATTATGATAGTAACCACTATATTCTCTCCTGTTCAAATCCATAGAAACTTCTGCTCCCCATAGTTCAGGAGAAGGCATATTTGAGACACCCCTGTCTCCCATCCTTCCACTGGTGTCAATACACCTACTTTCTCTCATGACCATCACAGTGTGGACTCTGATTCATCTGCTCCAAGCAGATGAATCCAGAATCCAGAGGGACCTGTGCAGGGTTTCCTTCAATTTGGCACCCCAGATGGGAACCCATGACCTTTGAAGAGATCATTGCCCAGTGGAATACTTGATCCTCGAGTTGGACATCTACTCTTTCAGTCCAGTGGCCACCAGAGTCCTGTATCTTTGAGGACTGGGGAGAGGGAAACCACCCACCCCAAGCATCAAGGATCCTAAAAACAGCAGGTCATGAAAGAACCCAGTTTTCCCTGATACTTCAATGACCTCAGTGAGTATATACTGTAATTGGTATTGCTCATCTAAGGTCTGTCAAAGTCAAAATGGAAAAGAAGCAGAGCTCTGAAGTAAAGTAAAATATTGTAGATTGTATTTTAAAGCATTGAGAACAATTTGGTTATAAGTCAATGACTAAAAAAAATGAAATATTTGTGCAAAACAGCATGGTCACACTACAGATTAGAATAATCAGAAATAACCTTCAAAGAGATCTTTTGAATATAATGCTGTTTTACAGTTAAAGTTATTTTGTAAGAGAATGAAAATTATAATAACATTAATGAGCTGTGTGTTTTCATTTTTGTGGTTACCTCCCTATTAGTATTTGTCTATTTGTTCAGTATATATTTTCATACCTCCAGGTGGTAATATCAAATTAACAGATGAAATTTCTTTAAAAAGGTCCATTCAAATTGTTAAAATTAAATAAGCCCTTATATATGTAAATGAATATTCCTGGAACCCAAATTAGAGAAGCTAAGCAGGATAGAAAGTTCATATAGAAATCTAAACATAGAAACTATGGAAGGAAAAGGTTTTTCCTAAGCTGCTTGATCTACCCTGCCCCACAAAGGGCCTTTTCTTTGAGAGAGCTATGAGGGAAGGGCTAGGTGTGATAACATAGGGAAATGTAAGTTTAACTTAAAACTCTGTTCACTAGGCTGGGGAATTAAGAATAATAAGGACAGAGGAAATGTTCCAGAATGAACTTTGGTTTGCATAGTGTGTCCTGTAATCCCCCAATTTAAACATTTCACAGCCTTAGAATGAAGGTAATTAATAATCCAATTGACAAATTTTAGTAAGTAAAGAAAAAGTCCTCGAAGGCTATGAAAAATTGTTCCAAATTATGATTAAAACAAATTAAACAATTATAATATATTCCAGAACCTGAGAGTTTGTATGCTTTTGTTATTCACAATTTTAGAATATTATAAGAAAAGAGATTTTAGCCTCCTGGAAAGGAAGAAAAAAAGAACAATTCTTGCATAAACTATAATTGCTTCAATTTTACTCAACTTCAGTGTAATCTCCCTAGATGTATAGGATGCTAATATAATAAATTAGCATTATATTTATTCATTCTTTAAAATGATGAAAACTGTAAGTTTGTGTTTAATGAAATTAAGTTAAAGAAGAAAATGTAGATCTGTCCTAAAATTAAATGACTAGTTTTCACAAAATAGAATAAAGAATGTAAGACAAGACTTAAATGGATGAGCTAAATTTCATTGGTTGTTAATTGTAATTTAATAAGCTTGTTTAAAAGTGAAGTAACTAGTCTCTGTGGTTATGTTAGTTATAAGCAGTTTGCAAAAGCATTTACTAAACTGAAGTATTTAAATGGCTTATTCCAGGACACCATTATTAAGGAGAAACATGAATTTATATTGATAAAAATAACTTCATAACAGAGAAACCTGTCAGAGTCCACCTAAAACTGCATATTAAGGTGGTGGTAGGAGGGAAATAATCTTGATTCCATTGGGAATTTTAGGTTTTCATAAAATAATTGAGAAAGTCATTTTTTCCTGTACTGCTGAAATAAAATGTTAATTAATGTAATCATGGTAAAAGCAAAAAGTGAATACTAAAAATAGTTAGGTTCATTTACTATGTTATACATTGCTTTGGAACAGTTTAGAAATTGTATAAAAACTAAAAGGGATAAAATTCAGTATTGTTAAACTCTTGTGCATTCAAACCAGGTCCCCTAGTAACCTGCATGGTTCCTCTCCATTTGAGTTATTGGCTAGATTGGTCACTATGCCTAAAACAATAAACATATCTATCACAGCTCTTGGTCATGCTATTTCAGATTCCTGTGGCAGCTAGTGATGGCTTGATATCACTAGGTTTACAATGGTCATTGCCTCCAGACTGGCTCTGTATCATAGTGCCAAAAGGCACTATGCACCAGACCAGGAAAACACTGTAACTTTTCTCCAGGACCAACGGTACTTGGTACTGCAGCATGCTGTCTGTGTGAATGATATAAATAGTGGAGCAATAACTGCCAGAGTAGTGTGAGTAGAACCTAAACAGACACTATTGGCATTATAGCCTGCTCCCATGGAGAGACAACATGCATGGTATTGTAAACCTGAGCTTAGATATATTAACTGCAGATGAAAGAGAAATTTGTGTGTTGATTAGTATTACGTGCTATACCTATATACCTGAAGCATATGATCATATCTCCTTTTTATTTTTTTAAGATTTATTTGCTTTTTTATCCATTTTTAACCCCCCCTCTCCCCCCCCCCCGTTTCTCCTGTTT
>JAQZBX010002333.1:0-28012 GCA_029593785.1 Cabassous unicinctus | reverse complement strand
GCAGTGCACCCATGCACGGGGCCTGGAAGCGCACCCGCTCGTGGGGCCTGATGACACACCCACTTGCAGGGCCTGGCAGCACACCTGCTCATGGGGTCTGATGGCACACCTGCACATGGGGCCTGAGGACGGGACCTGGCAGTGCACCCGCTCGCAGGGCTTGGTGGTGTGCCTGCTCATGGTGCCTGGTGGCCCATGCATCTTCTATATTTTTCTTTACCAGGAGGTCCCAGGGATCGAACCCAGGTCCCTTCATATGAGTGACGGACGCCCAACCATTTGAGCCACATCCACCCCCAATCATATTTCCTTTATACTGGAGCATATGCCAAGGGATATTAAGCATGTTAAATGTCTTGGAAAACTTGTTTTATTTTCTAAGTAGTTTTAATGAACTTGCTTATAAGACAAAAGAATGTCTCTCTTAAGTACTGTCTTTATTTTGCTTTCCATATGCTTGTGTTGTTATTGCTTATATTGTCTTTTTGAGTTTATTTCTAAGGCATCCTCCAAATTGATATGAAGATTTTCCTCAGGAAGTAACTACAGAAAATGAAACCTTCACCCATTCTCACATTTACTGTTACTTTAAACTATCCAGATGGAATTTTCTTTCTTTGTAGAAACAAGTCTAACCTCTCCTTACCTAAACAGGCTTATTCTCACTAGCATACATCAATCTATCCTCATCTTATGGACCCCTCAACCTAGCACTCCCATTCTCTATGTTCCTAAATTTCCTGGCTCATACCACTTTTAGATCCACTCTCAACCTTTCCCTTTATTCTCCTAATAGGCCCTTGTGTTTTTAAATTCCTAATCAGGCTTATCTCTTTTAGGCTGGATGCTTTACAAAACAAATTAATGAACCTGTAAGGATTCCAGCTGGTTCCAACCACCATCCCAAGGACACCACCCCTCAGCCTCAATACATAGCCAGAGTTTTACACCCCATTAAGGGGGGACTATTGCCCCTAGCTAGTAGGAAGCAACTACAGAAAAATGACCAATGCCCTTCAGCTCCCCCTTAAGAATAAGGGTGGGGCAGTAGTGCTGGAAGTCTCCTGGGTTCCGTGCTGTTATTTGCAGCTGGCTGGCGGTGCAGGCGGAGGTGGCAAAGAGCACAGCTTGCACCACGTGCCTTGGCAGCCGTAGCAGCAGCAGCAGCAATGGCAATCACAGAAGGTCCCCTGCGGCCACAGCCCCTGCACTGGTACAGCCACCCTCTCTCCCTGTGCTCTTCCTCCCTTTGCTTGCACCATGGCTGATCAGCTGACCAAAGAACAGATTGCTGAATTCAAGGAGACTTTCTCACTATTTGATAAAGATGGTAATGGCACCATCACAAACAAAGGAATTTAGAACTGTCATGAGGTCACTGGGTCAGAACCCAACAGAAGCGGAATTACAGGATATGATCAACGAAGTGGATGTTGATGGTAATGGCACCATTGATTTCCCAGAATTCTTGACCATGATGGCCAGAAAAATGAAAGACACAGAGAGTGAAGAAGAAATCCGTTAGGCATTCCGAGTCTTTGACAAGGGTGGCAATGGTTACATCAGTGCGGCAAAGCTACATCACATCATTACAAACTTAAGCGAAAAACTAACAGATGAAGAAGTAGATGAAATGATCAGAGAAGCAGATATTGACAGGGATGGACAAGTCAACTACCAAGGATTCATACAGATGATGACTGCAAAATGAAGACCTACTTTCAACTTCTTTTTCCCCCCTCTAGAAAAGTCAAATTGAATCTTTTACTTACTTCTTGGAAAAAAAAAAAAAAAAAGAAAAGTTCATTTATCCATTCTGTTTCTGTATACCAAAACTGAATGTCAAAAGTAACTTCTGTCCACAGGCACACAAAATCTGAATGTAATGGTTGGTGGTCCTGTCCCCTAAAGATTGAGCTACACATCAGTTTTACAATATAAATACTTGTACCACCTTTAAAAAAAAAATAAAAAGAGCAAGGGTGAACACTGTCTGAGGGGGAGGTTGAGTCAGGCTAGAACAGAGAACTGAGGGGGAAAAAGGGTCCCTTAAGAAAGCACTAAGGTGATAGGGGCAAAGCAGTCAGTTCTGTGTAAATCTTCTGCTTGTGGCATCCATCTTTACCTGTGCCTGACAGTGGAAAGTCCAGTCCGGCTGACAAGGGAGGAGTCAACCGCCTCAGGCCAAATACCTGAAGACAATAGATATCTAGAAACCCATTTGTACCCCCTACCCTGACCCCAACTCAAGCTGACAGACACTCAGAACCAATGAATATATTGTGTTTCCAATCCTTCTTCTGCATACTCAGAACCAAAGACAATGTTATCTCACAAGTCTTCATTTACATAGAGGAAGGAAGGGAGGGAAGGCCAGTCTTAAATAAATCTGCAGCCCTAGTCCCAGTGCACATTTTTCCCTTGAGCATGCCCATACCCGTGTCTTGGGTGTGTACTTTCTCTTTCTTTCACTTTACAATAAACTCTTTACTTGGTTGCTTAAAATATGGCACCTCCTTAAAATCTTTTCTGTGACCTGGCCAAGAATCTGGAAAGCCACCACCAGAAAAAAGAGAGTATTTTTTTCCTTGTCTTTTTGACATGGCTTGTAACTATTTCTTGAAAGCTAGACATGTTTTGTGAAGTAACAGGAACAGAGGTAAATAAGCCTTTAATGTGAGGAGTTATGTTAATTTAGCTTTGAGTTAGACTGTGTTTAACATTTGTTGTAGCTATTGATATTAGAAGCTTCAAATTCCTCTAGTGTTCTTTTTGTCCCCCTCTTGACTTTTAGGGTATCTGAAGTACTACTCCTCAGAAAGAATTTGTGTCTTGAAGCTCATTGAACCTTAATTGAATGTTAATATGCTGGAACACTGCTATTGTGATCCTGGGCTACCATCCCATAAGCCCCCTGCAGTCATCAAGTCTTTTATGCAATTATAAATGATATCTCCAATTTATCCTGAGTCATTCAGAGAAGGTCCAATAGGAAGGGACTCATCTGGTTCAGGTAGACAGATCCTGGTAGAGCATGGTACAGGGTGAAGTGGGAGAATAATCTCCAGATACAGGACAGAAAGAAAGGGAGCAAGAGGGTATTCAAGGGAAGCAGGTAGTTGATGGAGAAGGAAGAAGCTTTCAGATTGTATGTGGGGGAGGAGGGGCTTCCTATAATTTTCTTATTAAGTGTCAGGCTTTAAGTGGGCTTATATCTCAGGGCTGTGGAGTTTAAAACTTTTCTTTCCTTCCTCCCGTAGTATAGATTTTTATCCCCTGTTCCTTACTTCTGTTCTTGGACATGACATTCCCAATATATTTCTTTGAAACGCTATGACCTGGTGTTTGTATTTGTTGGTGGTGGTGTGTTTGTTTTTTCCTTAAATAATGAGGAAGGCTGGAGGGGACTGCAGTTGGCAAGAATTATCTTCTTTCTTCTGGGATAAGAGTTCAGAATTACATATGGCAAAATCCTTTCCCTAAGAAAGTAAGTGTTTGTTATGATAACAGACTCTGAGCCTATTTCAAAATATTTATTTCTTCCTCTACTCTTGTTAGATTTAAGAGGGGATCTTTCACAAATTTTAAAAGTGAAAACCTGTTGGGGTTCCTGGAGTAAAAGCCCAGGTAACTGTGGGGTCACCCTAAGACTGCCACTGCCACAAGTTTTCCACAGTCATACTAGCCCACACTCAAACTCCAGGAATTGTCAAAATTAGCATTTAAGTGCTATACCAGTTTCTCCAGTGGCTTTGGCTACAGTTCTTGGTTACTGTGTCTTCCTGAATGTACCTGTCTCTCCAGATTTGGTGGCAATGATTTGCCCCATGACCTTAGTTCTCTTATAGGCACCCCCAAAAGTCACTGATTTTGGTTTTTTCAACTTTTTCTTATGTTAAGGATGAGAATGACAACTTCCAAGCTATTTATATGTTGGAACTGAAACTGGAAGTTCTAGTCTTTTTGTAAGGATCCCCTTCGTTCCTCTCACTTGAAGGTCAGCTATTCACAGGCCCATCTGCAAATAAACTATTAAATAAGAAGTGGAGATAGATTCATAATTTGTTCCTATTCTAAAGACCTAAATATTTGATATAAGAGTCTTGTAGCAGCTTAACTGTTTTGTATTTTTCAGAATAACAAACATTAACACTATTAGTATCTAAAATTCTTTTAATTTTGAATCATTAAAGTAAGCTAGAAGTTTTTTACTTTTATTGTGACATCATACTATTTGCAATTCATAAATAAAACAATTTTCTTCTTTGCTTATTTCCCAAACTAAAATAATCACAAAACTTACTTGAAAAATTTTATTCTATAAGAGAATGATATATCAATTATGGGTAGGAGTCCAGGAATAATGTGTAAACTGATTTTCAAGATGATTTTGTGACTATTTCAGGATCTAGTCATAATAAAGTAATGCGTATTGGAATTGCCCTCGCACTTTACAAAAATCTATACAATTATACAAAATATCTAAGCCAAAAGACAATACAATGGGCAGTCTTTCATGATGTGAAGCCAGAAAAACTGGATACACATATAGAAAACTACACAAAAATGTAATGGATAACAAAACGGGGTACATACAATGAAATATTGCTTAATAATAAAAAGAACTGACAGTTATATGCAACAACATGGATGATTCAATTATAATATGATCAGTGAAAGAAATCATTTATATGAAATGACTGGAATAGGTAATATAAGGACAGAAAACAGATTAGTGGTTGCAGGGGCTGGGCATAGGGGGAAGAGATTATAAGCAAAGAAGTATGATAGAACTCTAGGAAGTGATGGAAATGTTTTGTACCTTGTATATCTTATATAGAACTGTGCACTGAAAAGAAAGAATTTTACTTTATATAAATTGTAACCTCAACCTACCCAACTTAAACATTTAAATTTTTAAAACTTTTTACATGGCATAAAACAGTTCTGTTTAATTGATGCTATTCAATGCTGGCAAGAATATGGGGAAATGGACATATTCACTGGAAATATAAATTGATTCAATCGACATCAGGCTGCACTGATATGAACTGATATTTGTTCCAAAATAAGTACTATTATTAATCTTAATTTAGTACTACCTAGGGGATATTACATTCAACCAAAATCATTTAGAAACAATCCAAGCAACTGATTTTAAAAATGACCAGTTGTTTTCATGTCAGTATTACAAATGCTTAAACAAGTCTGTTTCTTAAAATCAAATATGGCTTTTAATCCAGTAGAATAATTAACTTTCTAAAGCATGGATTAACCACCTGCTAAAGTGTGGTTGATTGGTCTAAATCTGGTGGAGTTACTATTGCCTGATCATCCTAGATACTCAAATTCACATTATTTACAACCAATATTTTGCCTGATTGAACTACATTTGAGATGATTTTCTCATTTTTGCCCATAATTGCTGATTGCCAGATATTACCTTATCTTATTTATTCATTGAGAAAGACATGGTCAGTTATTTCTGTTGTCTTACAATAAAATCATAATAAATGTTCAGTGACCCAATTGAGAGTTTGAAAATTGTCTGTCATTCCAGTGAGGAGGAAATAAGCTTGATTTGAACAAATATACTTCCAACACCAAATCTGTGCTTCAAAGATGCCATGGTTTAATTATTGTTCATTGTAATATCCTAATCCATAGGTCTAACAAGAGTCATAAGGAATAAACCCTCCATCTCCTTCAAGAGAAAGAAGACACTAAAGAGTGCAGGCTATAAAATATTCATTTATATTCATCATATTTATAGGTTGAATATTACTAAACAATTATTTTTTGTCAATAATAATGCATGCCTCCAATATGTTTACTAGGATGAGTAAGATATAGCACCCAGGGGAAAAAAAAGTTTGATGTGGAAAGGGTAAAAAAATTTGACATTCACTGATGTACACACCTAAATCTGTCCTGGGATAGAGTTTTATTATACTGTTCATAAAATTTTCTGGAGCTTATAAATATTTTCAGGGATATTCCTAATCCCTTCCATAGGTAGGTAAAGTTTCAAAACTAAATTTATTCCAGCACTAAAGATAGACTCGAGCATAGGAAAAGTTGTCTTCAGGTTTTCTAAGTGATAATAAGAAGCTTCTGGCTACTGCTATAAAATATATGATTTCCTGGAGTGATCTGTGAGGGAAAAGGTCAGAATTTTATTATAGACAAGGAAAGGGATTATCATATTCTCTTGTCTCCATTCCTCAAGGAGTAGCTTAATGTCTCTACATCCCTTTTGGACAGCTCGCTTTTCCTAAAGCTACCTTAACTAGCTTCTTTCCAAATAATTTTATTATATGAAAACCTGACGGTTAATGTTTCATATTTCATAGTCATTGGAAATATTCTCAACAGGAAATCTAGTCCCTCTATTCATCTGTGGAAAGAAACACAAGTAAAATTGCTATGCACAATGAAATTTCAGAGACAGAATATTAAAATTATTATAGGAATGATTGCTCAAATATGTTTTTTTTAGTTGCTTTCAATTTCCTACAGACTTATTAATAATTATTTCCTTTCTATGTGTTAGAAAGAAAGTATCCATCTTGTTTATTACATTTTATATAATACCATCCTTATACATTTGGTCGGGAACATGCCAACTTGGAAAATAGGCAGAAAAATGTCCTAAATCCTTTACCTTCCTTCAAATGCTGAGAACTCTCTCTTAACTATATCTTTAGATCACTATTCTTTGTTAAAATCAATGTGTAGATACAGTTAGCTAGGGGGTTTAGAAGAAATAGTGTGTTGAAGAAATCTTCAATAACAGAAGAATCTTTCATACAGAATATATATGAAAAGAAAGAGAGGAAATAAAGAGAGAAGAAAGAAAGAAAAAATGGAGAGAAGGAAGGAAGGAAAAGAAAGGAATGAAAAGAAAGGGAGGGATCAATAGAGGGAAGGAGAAAAGAATAAAAATAAGAAAGAAAGATGCTTTCAGTTCATATCAATGATTTCTGTTATAATGGTCCATGATGATTCCTGATAATAGGGTTTGTTTGTTTTTTAACATTGCATGTGAGATTAAATTTTATATTTAGACAGGCCAATTCTGTTCTTGGACAAAAATAAAAGAAGATAAAAAAATGAAAGAGAATATAAATCCTCTTTATGAGGAAATGTAACTGAAATGATCTCTGCTATTTTTCTGAACCATTAAAAATATTTTAAAAATATTCTCTGATTCCAGATTAAATTAAAAAAATGTATCTTCAGAAACTGATGATTTTTAAGCAATCTTCCCATTGTGAATGCAGTATTGAAAGAGGTTACCTTCTTTGGATACATTTGTCTCAGACCTTGAGTTGTTGTGTTGTGTTGTGTTCTGTTGTGTTGTGCTTTTAAGACTCTTCTTTTTATTTGGTTTTCTAAAATAATTATTTATTTATTCATTTATTTATTATTGATTGATTGATTTTAAAGAAACTTTAGATTACATAAATGTTACATTAAAAATATAGGGGATTCCCATATGTCCCACTCTCTCCCCTCCCTATTTCCCACTTTAACAACCTCCTTCATCAGTGTGGTATGTTTGTTACAATTGATGAACACATACTGAAGCATTGCCACTAACTGTGGATTGTAGTTTACATTATAGTTTATACTCTGTCCCATGCAATTTTGTAAGTTATGACAAAATATATAATGGACTGTATCCGTCATTGCAACATCATGCAGGACAATTCCAATGTCTCAGAAATGCCCCCGTATTACACGTATTTTTCATTCTCCCTCCCATCAGAGCCTCTGGTGGCCACTGCCATTATATCAATGATACAAGTTCTTCCATTGCTAAAATAGCAATAAGTCTGTAGTAGAATAATAGTAATAATATACTTTAGTATAATACTTTAGTCCATTTTTCATTCCCCAATACTGAGGATTTGGGGATGGTAATGCCCACTCTGCCTCTAATTGAGAGGTCTTAGATCCCATGGAGCAGATGGATGGAACTATCATGCTTGCAGTTGCAGAATCTCTCTGTTCCTTAGGATAGGCATTGTCCACCATCATCACCCTGTTGTCCCGGGTGAGTCCAATGAACTGTAGAGTAGGTGTTGCAACTTTGCTGAGATTCAGGGCCCAACACTGGGGGAATATAGGGAAGATACTGTCACTGGACATACAAGACAAAAGATCTTACAGTGATGAGAGACATAATGTCTAAAAATTTTGTTTTATTGTTTAAATCCTCTTGTATTTTATATGCTATTTTTAAAATTATCATTATTATTTCATTTTCTTATTATTTTTATGTGGTTATTTTCTATACTTTATCTTTGGAGGTGTTTTGACTCAGAAAGATTACAACTGTGGCAGGGGAGGATCATTGGTACGGGGTGTCGGTGATGGGGGGATGCATGGAAGGGGGTTCATCTGGGGCATGCCTCTAAGGCATATGAATGTGCTCAAGTGTTTGTGGGGCATTGTCACAGTGAGTGGAGATACACACAATAACCATAAGAATATCAGTTCCCATCCTGGGGAGTTCTGCTACATTCTATAATGGGAGAGCAAGAATTCCCCGAGTACAGGGAGCATGCCTAGGGAAGGAGGATGGACCATTGCACCAGTCCCTTGATATTAATGATTGTACTTATGAACCTTTTCTTTTGAAATTGAAACTTAGTCTAGTATTATATGTTGCCTAAGAGTTACCTCCTGAGGACCACCTTGTTGCTCAAATGTGGCCTCTCTCTAAGCCAAACACAGCATATAAATATACTACCTTCCCCCCAGTGTGGGACATGATTTCTGGGGATGAGCCTCCCTGGCACTGAGAAATTATTACCAAAAGCCAACTAGCAATGCACCTGGAAAAAGACCTTGACCATAATGGGGAAATGGTAAATACAAATGCGATTTTATGGCTAACAGATTTCAAAGTGAGTCAGGAGGTCATTCCACAGGTTATGCTTATGCATATCTCAGCAAGATCTCATTGACTGCCACAGTAAACAGTGTCTCAAATAGTGGGGATCTGAGGTCTCTAGAGACATACAGACACTTCAGGCAGGGCAGACAGCTCAGGAGTTTGGTGCCCTGCCAGTGGACCTTACCTTGAAATTTATGCTCTCCAGTGTGACAGTTGGACTCATTTGTGGTTTCCCTACACATGGCTCTTCTGCCCCTTCTATTTGAACCTATAGTTAGTGCAATACCTGATAGGTGTATGTCCAAGAGACTTAAATCTAAGACTCTTCTTAATAGCTAGCTGGGAGGAGAAACAATAACCTCTGATTTTCTCTGAACATCCACATATCATTCCCCACTCCTGGACCTAGAAATAGTTTTTTATAGCTTGAAAAATGTCAGAAACATCTTCTGTTGGATTTAAAGTCTGTCCTCATGGTCTTGAGAAAGAGTCTTAGGAGAGCTGTTGGGAAAAAAGGGCTGGAATGTGCTTCAAAATTGCAACTGTAAAAGATGACTCAGGGCTGACATCGATCAAGGTGGAGGGTAACATGATTTTTGTGCAGGCAGGACTTAGCCTAGAAGAAAGGGTTTACAAAATAAAAAAATAAATAAAATGCATCTGTTTCAATAGAGTAGACTCCATTTCAGGTTTAAAGAAAGAAAGAAAAAAATGTTCCAATGTTTTTGAATCTGCTTTGTTGGGGAAAATAAAATAGAAGAAAGTATATGTATTTCACAAAGGATTATGAATTATTTATTTGTGAAAAGAAGCAATATTTCTATTAATGAAAAATACATTCATTGAGCTTTTTCTAAACTGAGAGACCTCAATAAGAAGCTGCAAATGAAACAACAGAGACCCTTGATAAAAGTCAGGGTGGAGCTTCCTTTATCTATTTTTTATTCACACTAAATGGGATAGTTAATTTTGTGCCCTGAGCAGAATCACTATGGTAAAGTGGCCATTTGCTTTTTCCCCAACATGTTCCAAGATGTCTTCTGGGAAAAGTAGACAAATGAAATAGTATCCCTACCACTGCAGCTGTGATTGCCTCTCCCTTGGCCCTCTCCAACTCCCTGACTGTCCTTTCCTGTCAAATGTATTACAGGTACTGGAGGAGAAAAGAAAAGCATGGGGTTTCCTTTAAGACTTTTGATCTTCTAGTGCCATCTATTGCTGCTCTTAGTTCTGACTTGCATGAGTTTTTAAAAAGCCTGAAGTAATTCAGGGCTTTTTAACTTAAATGATTAATTAAAATATAAAAGAGAACAGAGCCAATTGAATTCTCATTTCACTTGGAGTGACTTTCAGCAATGCTTTTCTGCTCAATAAAATGAAGGTAACAATATCCATTAACAATTTAGATTTGTAGTAAAACTAAAGGCAAAGTGATTCTAGCTTATTTTCTGAAATGCCCATCCATTAGGCCTCAGTTATCAAATAATTATCTCAGTTTTCTAATCAAAGAGACTCAATCAGTATGTTATGATTTTTTCCATGTATATTGGTATTTTTCTATTAAGATTTTTTATCCAATATTGCTTAAAATTTTGTTGCAAATAATAATTTCCTCTCTCCCTTCTTGCTTGTACAGGATCTGTTAGCACTGACATTTCCTTTACATGAGCAGAAGGAAAAGGGGAAATGAACAACAAACTGGTGCCTGTGATTATTGTGGATGTTAAATCTGCTGGGCAAGAAAACTCCCTTTATTCTGACAAGATTCTCTATTCTATATTATAGAGATAATTTACTTGCAGAGACACAAAGACATGATTTAAGAATCTAATCTCTCGGTTCTAGGAGCAAAAGGTGGAATTTCCATTTCTTGTTTGGCTTTGCCTACTAATTAAATGTTAAAATAAAGTGAGCCTCCCATGTTAAATGCATGTATTCATAAGATAGCTTGCTAAAGTTGTAACTCTTGACTCCCTTTTAAGCAATGTTTTGACAGGGTATTCTGTTCATGTCAAAACTGACTATGGTTCCTAACTTCTCATTAACTGCAAAAATCTGAGTATTCCATGGCTATTCTAAAAACAATGAGGAAAATGAAAGACTTCCTCATCTTCTTACCAATTATTCTCTCACAGTCTGTTTTTGGTTGTTATTGATTTTTTATTGATTGATGAAACTCAAGGTTTGACACTAGAGGCAAAGAACATACAGAGCAAAATAAGTAAATAAATACTACCAGATATTAAGACTTTTTAGGCATTTCATGTGCATAAATGTGTGTAATATGGGAAGAAGGCATGTTCTTAGGATCCTCCTATTGTATATCATTCAAGTAATTAAAATTAATATAAGTTGGAAGATCTAAGATGGCTGGGTAGGGAAGTGCAGGCTGTACTCCTCCTCCAGAAACTGTGGGAATGTAGGCAGGTTTACCTTGAAGAAGGGAAGACACTGGACCATGGGACAATTGGAGAGGGCAGCTAGAGAGAGGGGACCCAGTTGGCAGGGGGAGGGGGAAGTTGTGGAAGTTAGGACAGGTAAGCCAGCAGCCAGCTGACTCAGAGGGAGAAGGAAGCCAAGGAAGTGATTTGGCTGGAAGACCAGTCATCAGCCAGGGGTGAGGAAAGCCACAGGGTAGCCAGGGGTGCTTCCCGGTGTCCAGCAAGCTTTCAAGGTGGGGGAGCTGCAGGACACCAGGTATGGGGACTGGCATCCAGCCAGCTCAGGGGAAGATAGGGGTTGAGGGGAAGGGGAGATAGGTCAAGTGGACCAGATATAAACCAGTTCCCAGGAAAAGGAAAGATGTCAGCTGGTGCTGAAGCAGCTCCAGGGAGAGGAGAGGGATGAGCTGATCAAGCAGGCTGTCATATCCACCCACCTTGGGAAAGAGAGGAAATGGGTCAGTGAGGAGGTGGGCTGACAGGCACCCAATAGCCGGGGTGAGAGTGGAGCTGGGAGAGGCAGCCAATAAGCTTTCAGAAGCCCAACTGGCTATTCTAATATCAGACAAAATAGACTTTAGATTCAAAACTATTGTAAGAGATGAAGAGGACACTAAATATTGATTTAAAAAGATAATCTACCAAGAAGAAAGAACAATCATAAAAATTTATGCACCTAACCAGGTTGTCCCCAATACATGAGGCAAACAATGGAAAAGCTAAGGGGAGAAATAGATGCTGCTACAGTCATAGTGGGGGACTTTAACAAAACTTTGTCACCATTAGAACATCTTGACAGAGGGTCAATAAAGAAACAGAGACCTTAAATAATAATTAGATTATCTAGACCTAATAGACATATACACAACATTACATCCAAATACAGTAGGATATACATTCTTCTTGAGTGCATATGGATCATTCTCCAGGATAGACACATGCTAGGTCATAGAAAAATTCTCAACAAACTTAGAAAGATTGAAATTATACAAAGTAATTTCTCTGACCCCAGTGGAATGAAGCTGGAAATTAATAAGGGTCAGAAAACAGGAATAGGCACAAATATATGGCAGTTAAACAACCCACTTTTAAACAATCAGTGGGTCAAGTTGATAAATGCAAAAGGAATCAGAAACTACCTAAAAACAAGTGAAAATAAGAACACAATATATAAAAACTGATGGGATGCAGCTAAAGCAGTGCTGAGAAGGAAATTTTGGGAAGAGAGATGAGTCTGATAGTTTGCAGCTGAAGAGAACAGAGCAGTTGAGATGCCCTGAGAGACAAGCCTTATGCCAGCCTGCAGCTGATATTGGAAGAAGCTGGGACCATGGAGTCTTAAGAGGAAGAAGGAAGGCTGAACTGTCGCAGACATTGCCCACCATCTTGCTTCAACATGTGGCAAATGACTTTGGGTGAAAAAGTACCTGTTATGGTACCTTGAGTTGGACTCTTTAGGGCCTTGTGAGTGTAAGATTTTACCCCCAAACAAATGCTCTTTATAAAAACCAACAGATTTCTGATACTTTGCATTAGTACCCCTTTTGACTGACTAATACACATAGCAACCTACATAGACAAAAGGAGAAATAGAAGAACTCAATAGACCAATCACAAGTAGTGAGATTGAATTAATAATCAAAAACCTCCAAAGCAAGAAACTCCCAGACCAGATAGCTTCACAGGTGAATTCTACCAATCATTCTATAAAGAAGTAACACCAATCCTGCTTAAATGCTTCCAAAAAATAAAAGTGAAGGGAGCATTACCTAACTCATTCTATGATGCCAATATCACCCTAATACTAAAGTGACATAAATATCACACAAGAAAAGAAAACTACAGACCAATCTCCCTAATGAACTTATATACTAAAATCCCAGGTATGCAGGGATGGTTCAACATAAGAAAATCAATCACTGTATTACACCACTGTTGCAGTTGGGCAGTTTGATTTTATTATGAATTCCAAAAATATAATTGGATCATGCTTGTAAACTGATCTGTTAATCTGGGCATGATTAATATATGATTAGGGCATTGACTGGGCCACATCAGTAGGGTGTTGAGCCCCACCCCTTGGTGTGTGGGGAATCAAATATGAAAGGCATGGCAAGAACAGAGTTGAGGCCATTTTTGAGAAGCAGTTTTGATGTTGTAGAAGAGGCCCCAGAAGAAGAGAAGTGAGCCGTTCACCTGATAGTCTACAGCTGACCTTGTGGAGGAACCAGAATCACTAAGCCCAGAGAGAAATGCAGCCCCAGGAAGAGAGGAACACAAGAAGCCTGAACCCTGGCAAACATTGGGAGCTGTCTTGCTCCAACACGTGGCAATGAACTTTGGTGAGAAGAAACTTAACGCTTTATGGCCTGGTATCTGTGGACTTCTACCCCAAATAAATACCCTTTATAAAGACCAACCCATTTTTGGTATTTCACATTAGCACCCCTTTGGCTGACTAAGACAACCATATTAACAGATTGAAAGAAAAAAATCAATTGTCATCTCTAATGACACAGAAAAAAGCATTTGACAAGATACAGCATCCTTTCTTGATTAAAAAAAAAAACAACAACTTCAAAAGATAGTAATAGAAGGAAACTTCCTCAACATGATGAAGGGTACATATGAAAAACCCACAGCTAACATCAAACTCTATTGTGAAACACCAAGGATTTCCCTCTAAAATCTGGTATTAGAAAAGGATGCCCACAGTCACCACTTTTATTTAACATTGTATTAGAAGTACTTGCTTGAGCACTTAGACAAGAAAAAGAAATAAAAGGAATCTAAACTGGAAAGGAAAATGTAAAACTTTCACTATTTGCTGATGACATGATCCTATAAATAGAAAGCCCTAAAAAAAAATCTACCAAAGCTTCTAGAGCTGATAAATGAGTTCAGTAAAGTGGCAGCATATAAGATCAACACGCAAAAATTAGTAGCATTTTTGTACACTAATAATGAACAATCTGAGGAGGAAATAAAGAAAAAAAATCATTTCAATAGCAACTAATAGAATCAAATATCTAAGAATATAACTAAGGATGTAAAGGACTTATACACAGAAAACTGCAAAACATTGTTAAAGGAAATCAAAGAAGACCTAAATAAATGGAATATTCCATGTTCATAGATTGGAAGATAAAATGTAATTATTATGTCTATCTTACCTAAATTGATTTACAGATTTAATGCAATCCCAGTAAAAATTACAACAATATTTTTTTAAAGAACTGGAAAATGCAATTTTGAAATTTATTGCCTTAAGATCCAGCAATCCCACTGCTGGTTTTATTCCCAGAAAAATTGAAAGCAGGGACATGGACAGATATATGCACACCAATGTTCATAGGGACCTTATTCACTATTGCCAAAAGTTGCCAAAAGTTGGAGGCAACCCATGTGTCCATCAACAAATGAATGGATAAGCAAAATGTGGTATATATATCCAATGGAATATTTCTCAGTTGTAAGAAGGAATAAAGTATTGACACAGAAAACAACATGGATGAATCTTGAAGACCTTATGTTGAGTGAAGTAAGCCAATCACTAAAGGATAAATATTGCATGAAATCACTTATATGACCTAAGCCTATTGAGAAGACAAACGGAGCTAGTCTGGAAGATAGGCTATCAGGACACAGAAAGGGGGTAGAGTGGAGTAAGCCAATACTCAATATGGGCAAAATCCATGATTAGGTGGAAAGGGATGGTTTGGCAGTGGTGTGGGTGATGGTGGTGTAGGCATGTGAGTGGGGTTGATGGTGCTGGAATGTGAAGATGCACAAGGTGGGGTGGTTCGAATGGACTATCCATGGAAATGAGGGGAGCACTGGAGGAAGAAACAGGTGAAGACTGGAGATTTATGGGTCTATGGTTGAAATGGGAAGGGTTTTTTTTTTTTTTTTTTTTGGCAAATATGGCAGGGGAGGGTCACTGGTACAGGGTGCTGTTGGTGGTGGGGTATGGGGGAAAGGATGCACCTGTGGCATGCTGCTATGGAATGTGAGTGTGTTCATCTTGGCATTAAGTGTTGTCTCAGTGGGTGGAGACCCCCATGATAAACAAGAAAATAACAAACTCCCATCCTGGGGAGTCATGCTACTTTCTCATATAGAGGGGCAAGAACATCTCAAGTACATAGGCAGCATCCAATAAAAGAAAACAGACCAGTATGTCAAACCCTCAATATTAATGTATGTAACTATGAAGCTTATTCTTCAAAACTTGAAACTTATTGGTTGCCATGGGTTCTGAGGGGAGCAGGAAGTACAAATGTGTGGAACATGGGGCATCTTTGGGGCATTGGAGTTGTTCTCCCTGATCTTACATTGACAGATACAGGCTATTATAAATTTTGTCAGAATCTATAAAAATATACGGTGCAAAAGGTAAACCATAATGTAAACCACTGACCATGGTTAGTAGCAATGCTTCTATATTTGTTCATCAATTGTAACAAATGTACCATATTCATGTAGGATGTTATTGATAGGGGAAGGTGTACTGGGGGGAGGACGTGGGGTTTATGGGAATCCCCTCTATTTTCTATGTAATTTTTCTGTAACCTAAAGCTTTTCAGAAAATAAGGTGGAAAAAAAATAAGACACTGAGGAAAAATACAGAAGAAATTGTCAATATACATAAAAGGTAACAGAACTCGAGGTGATGAAAGACACAATGGAAACTTTTATTTTTAAATTTTATACTTAAAAATTTTTTTTAATTGTTTATTTTTTGTTTATTTCATTTTTTATTTCATTATTGTTATTTTTGTTTGCTTTGCGGGGGGGTAGGTTTTGGGTTGCAGATTGATTGCAACTGTGGTAGGGGAGGCTCACTGGTTCAGTGTGTTGCTGGTGGGGGCACATGTGTGGGCGATACACCTGGGACATGCCTCTATGGAGTGTGAGTATGTTCATGTGGTCATGGGGTGTTGCCTAATTGGGTGGAGACCCACTGAATAACTGACG
The DNA here is from genome assembly GCA_029593785.1 of Cabassous unicinctus. Classification (NCBI taxonomy): domain Eukaryota; kingdom Metazoa; phylum Chordata; class Mammalia; order Cingulata; family Chlamyphoridae; genus Cabassous; species Cabassous unicinctus. Next base: position 11,689 of record JAQZBX010002333.1, on the reverse strand, counting down.
GAATATTGAACTCCCATCCTGGCAAGTCCTGCTACATTCTCTCATAGAGTGGCAAGAATCTCTGGAGTACATGGGCAGTGTCTAGCAAATGAGGGTGGACCAATGCTCAAGGTCCTTGATATTGATGTTTGTACTTATGAACATTGTTCTTGTGAAATCAAAACTTGGCCTAGTAATTAATATTGCCTAAGAGTTACCTCCTGAAGGCATCCTTGTTGCTCAAATGTGGCCTCTTTCTAAGTCAAACTCAACACGAAAATTCACTACCTTCCCCCGCCAACATAGAACATGACTCCCAGGGATGAGCCTCCCTGGCACCGAAGGATTAATAGCAAGCACCAACTAATGATACATTTGGATAAAGACCTAAATCAAAAGGGGGAAATACTGAAGGAAAATGACTTTTTATAGCTAAGAGATTTCAAATTGAGTCAGGAGGTTATTCCACAGGTTATACTTACGCATGTCTCAAGAGAATATCACTGTCTGCCACAGTAAACAGTGCCTCAGGTAGAGTTGCTTCTAGGGGCTCTAGAGACACCTAGACACTGTAGGCAGGACAGACAACCCCAAGAAGTCAGCACCCCATCAGTGGGCCTTACCTTGGAATATATGATAACCCATCTAACCCAATGTATCAGAGTTAGATTCATTTATAATTTTCCTGTACATGGTTCTTCTGCCCCCATTTATTTGAACCTATAATTAGCACTATACCCATTAAATGTATGTCCCAGAGACTTAATCTTCCATCTGTTCATATGCCAGGTGAGCCTTGAATCTCAGCAGAGTTGCAGCCAGCATCTACTCTCCAGTTCATCAGACTTACTTGGGCAACTAACAAAAGGATGATTAAGGACAACATTCATCCCAAGAAACAGAGAGAATCTACAACTGCAAGCAAGACAGTTCCATTCATCTGCCCATAAGATTCATCTGCCCATAAGACCCCTCTCAATTGGAAGCAGAAGGAGCATCACCATCCCAAAATCCTCAAGATAGAGGAATGAACAAACACAAGGAGGGAATGCAACTATGGACTGAAGTAGACTTATTATTATTCTAGTAGTGGAAGAACTTTCAACATTAACATAAAGACAGTGGTCACCAGAGGTTCTGAGGGGAGAGAGAGGGAAGAATATGCATAACATGGAGCATTTCTGAGACATAGAAATTGTCCTGTATGATATTGCAATGACAGATACAAACCATTATACATCTTGTCAAAATCTATAAAATTGTGCAGTGCAAAGTGTAAAACATAATGTAAAATGTAGACCATGATTAGTAGCAGTGCTTCAATATGTGTTCATCAATTGTAACAAATATGCCACACTGATGAAAGATGCTGTTGTTTGGGGGTGGGAGGGTGTCTGTGGGGTCTGTGGAGTTACCTATATTTTTTATGTAATGTATATGTCATCTAAAACTCCTTTAAAAATAAAGAAAAAAATTTTAAATGGGCCAAAGATTTGAATAGACAGTTTTCCAAACAGGAAATACAAATGGCAAAAAAGCACATGAATAGATGCTGAGCATTAGTAGCTTTAAGGTAAATAGAAATCAAAACTACAATGTGATATCATCTTATACTTATTAAAATGGATGCTATTAAAAAATGGAAAACTACAAGTGTTGGAGGGGATATGGAGGAAGTAGTATACTTATCCACTGCTGGTGTAAAGGTAGAATGTTGTAGCCATTGTGGAGGATGGTGTAGCCTGTTAGCAATTTGATGTAATTATGAATTCCAAAAATATAATTGGATCATGCTTGTAAACTATCTGCTAATCTGGGCATGATTAAGTTATGATTAGGGTGTAGACTGGGCCACGTCAGTAGGGTGTTGAGCCCCACCCCTTGGTAGGTGGGTGAATCAAATATAAAAGGCAAGACAAAGGACAGAGGGAGAAGTTTTTGAGTTGCAGTTCTGAAGTTGGAGTTTTGATGTTGGAGAGAAGGCCCCAGGAGAAGAGAAGCAAGCCATTCGCCTAATAATCTACAGTTGACCTTGTGGAGGAAACAGAGGAGCTAAGCCCGGAGAGAAGCATAGCCCCAGGAAGAAAGGGACCCAAGAAGCTTGAACCCTGGCAAACGCCGGCAGCTGTCTTGCTCCAACACGTGGCAATGGACTTTGGTGAGAGAAGAAACTTACGCTTTGTGGCCTGGTAACTGTGGACTTCTACCCTAAATAAATACCCTTTATAAAGACCAAGCCATTTCTGGTATTTCACATTAGCGCACCTTTGGCTGACTAATACAGATGGTTTGGCAGTTCCTCAGGAAGCTAGCTATAGAATTGCCATTGGATCCAGCAATCCTACTACTAGGTATATACCCAGAAGAATTGAAAGCAGGGACACGAACAGATATATATACACCAGTGTTCATAGCAGCATTTTTCACTATTGCCAAAGCCTGGAAGCAACCCAAGTGTCCATCAACAGATGAATGGATAAGCAAAATGTGGAATATGCATACAATGGCATATTACACAGCTGTAAGAAGGAATGAAGTATTGACACACATGACAAAATGGATGAATCTCAAAGACCTTAATGTTGAATGAAGTAAGCCAGTCACTAAAGGACATATATTGCATGATTTTACTGATATAACCTAAGCATATTGAGCAGACTCACAGAGATAGAGTCTGGAAGATAGGTTACCAGGAGACAGAAAGGAAGTAGAGATTGGTGAGATGATGCTCAATTTGGGCAGAACCTATGATAAGGTGGAAGGGGGTGGTTTGTCAGTGGATGGGCGTGATTGTGGTGCAAGGATCTGAATTGATTTCATGGTCCTATAGTGTGAGGGTTAGCAGGGTTGTGGGGGTGATTTGGACTATCCATGTAACTGGGGGTATGGATGGAGGAAGAAACAAGTGAACTCTAGGAGATGAAGGTCTGTGGTTATACAATTGTGGGAATGTTCTTTTGGCATATATGGCTAGGGAGGGTCACTATGCAGGGTATCAGTGGTGGAGGAAAAGTGTGAACCTGGGCATGCTTCTACGGAGTATGAATGTGTTCATCTTGTCATAAGGTGTTATCTGCGGGTAGAAACCCACACAATGAAAAACAAAATATTAAACTCCCATCCTGGGAAGTCCTGCTATGTTATCAAATAGAGGCTCAAAAATCTCTCGAGTACATAGGCATTGTCTAATAAAAGAAAACATAGCAATATATCAAGCCCTTAATATTAAGCCATTTAACTATGAACCTTATTCTTGTAAAATTGAAATTTAGCCCAATAATAACTATTGCCTATGAGTTACCTCCTGAAAACCTCCTTGTTATTCAAATGTGGCCTCTCTCTAAGCTCAACTCAGCAAATAAATACACTACCTTCCCCCAGCATGGAACATGATACCCGTGGATGAGCCTCTCTGGTATTGAAGGATTAAAACCAAGCACTAACCAATGATGCATTTGGAAAAAGACCTTGACCAAAAGGGGGAAACATCAAATACAAAATAGTTTTTATGGCTAAGAGATTTCAAAATGAGACAGGAGGTCATTCCAAAGGTTACACTTATGCATCTCTCAGGCAGATCTCACTAACTGCCATTGTGAAGAAAGCCTCAAATAAGGGTGCTCCTGAGGGCTCTAGAGCCATCCAGACACTATAGGCAAGGCACACAATCCCTTGAAATCAGCACCCTGCTGGTGGGCCTTTCCTTGGAATATATGACAACTTATCTCCCTAATGTTAAAGAGTTAGACTCATTTATAATTTCTCTACACATGATTCTTCTACCCCTTTTATCTGAACCTATAATTAGTACTATACCCATTATATATACAACTCAGAGACTTAAATCTTTGGTCTGTTCATATGTTGGTTGAGTCCTGTACTTCAGAAGATTTGCAGCCAACACTTATTCTCCAGTTCACAAGACTCACCCAGAACAACAAAATCATGATGATTGACAATCCCCATCCCCCAAAACAGAGAGTATCTACAACTGCAAGCAAAACAGTTCCTTCTACATGTCCTATTAGATCTAAGCCTTTTCTCAGTCTGAGACCGAGCGGGCATTACCATCCCCAAATCCTCAATGTTGATGAATGAAAAAATATAAGGGAGAATGCAGCCATGGACAAAGTACACTTACTAGTATTTTAGTAATGGAAGAACATGCAATATTGATATAAATATAGTATTTAACAGAGGTTCTGAGGTGAGGGACAGGGAATAGTAGGTGGAACACAGGGCATTTTTTTGGGCATTGGAATTAAATATAAGCCACAATGTAAACTGTAGACTTTGGTTAGTAGCAATGCTTCAATATTTATTCATCAAATGTAACAAATGTACCACACAATTGTAAGGTGTTATTAATAGGGGAAGATGTGGGAGGAAGAGTGAGTGGAATACCTTATACTTTTGATGTAACTTTTCTCTAGTCAAAAACCTCTTTAAAATAAAGTTTATTATATTTTTAAAAACTAATTTAAGTTGCTAAGTTTAGCAAACTTTCTTCCTCTATCATCTTTCCTTCCTTCTTTTCCATTTTCTTTCAAATTTGTTGAATGGAAATCTTATGCTCTTGCTCAGTATCTGATATTTAAACACATTTTCCTATCCCAAGGTGTCTTAGTTTGCCACAGAGCTACCAATGCAAAGTAAGAGAAATGGGTTGCCTTTTATAATGGGGATTTTACTCAGGGCAAAAGCTTATAGTTCCAAGTCCGTGAAATGTCCAATTCAAAGGATTATCAAAGATGCTTTCTCATCAAAGTCAGCTACGGGTAATTCTGATGCCCTGCCATATGGCAAAGATGGCCCATCTCTGCCAACGTCCCTGCCTTTCCCTCCATAACTTACTCTCTCCCAGAGCTCAGCTGTGGGCAACCAGGCATAGGGCTTTCTCTCTGGGCCTCCTCTCTCAGTCTCAGGTGTTCTGCTTTCTTCCCAAGGTCAGTTGTGGGCTATCAGGCATATGGCTCATCTCTTCAGCCTTGAGCTGCTCCATGGGCCAAGACTTTTGGGGGCTTCATGCTTAAGTTTTGACCACTCGTGATCCCTGAGTCCTCTCTCACATAGCAGAATAAAAAATGGCAACTTCCTTTCTCTGTGTGTGTGTCTCTCTCTGCCTCAATTTATATAAAACCCAGCAAGATGTCAGAGACTCAATCTGAGTCATGCCTTCAATCAAAAGGATTTCACACACACAGGAATGTACTAGTTCAAAAATATAATCCCTTTTTTGGATTCAGCAAATTCAAACTGCTACACAAGGTATAAAAACACTAAAGAGTGAACATTTCATACTGCTTCCTATGGAAAAATTAACAACAAAAATTGAAAACTGTTTAGGAGCAGTGGCTATCTATTATGCTGCTGTGGCAAAGGATAAAACAGAGAAAATGTACACATTTCATTAAATATTGTAGACTGCAAAGTGAAACTAATGAGAACATATAGGGAAACAAATCAGCTAGAGATTGCACTATTTGAGCCACAGTTTTATAACAGTACCAGAAGAGGGCACTCATCTATGAATGATAGCAAATTTTAAAAGAGAAGTGTCAATTGATTGGATGTTTCTTCAAATAAATGAAAACAAGTGACTCAATTCTAGCATACTATTCAATATAGAAATGTCTAACATATTTTAATAATAAATTAGAAAGAACTATTATTATATAATATCAAATAAAATTCAAAAAGTACAATTACATTTGTATTACTTTGGTAGTAGCTCAAGACTTTGAGCCAAATTATTTTTAAAATATTAACAGCCTTTTCCAAGTTTCCAAAGTTTCATATACTTATTTTGTATATGGGCATGATTTCACTATCTTGCATTTAATTGTTTTTCTTATTGGCTTAAGGACAAAAAGAAAGCTCGACTAATTCTCCAAATTAACTGACACAATAAACACTTTGATAGAAGGTAGCTTTGAGGACATTCTCCATGGACTTCTCTGTGTGTGTGTACATGCATACAAACACAAGATAGACTCATACAAAAGATTTTTTTTTCTATTAGGAAAACATATATTTCATATTCATTATTTATTTTGGACCTCACAGTAATACTTGGAACTAGAATTTTAATTACACTCTATTTTACAGGTAAGGAGTCTGAATGTTAAATTGATTTCATGACCTAAGCATACCCCAAACTTTGAAAAATGGAAAAAATGTCATATAATGATGTTTTAAAAGTTTCTGAATGCCAAAACAAATACCAAACACTGGGTTTGTTTAACAACAGGAATTTACTGGCTCATGCTTTCAGAAGCTAGAAGACTTGCTTCCTCCAAGGTCAGTATCTGCTGGATGGCCGGCAAACTTTGGGGTTCTTTGGCTTTCCCAACACATGGCAATGCACATTTTGACATCTTCTTTCTTTTCTGGGGGCTGCTCCCATGGCTTCTGGCTGCTCCCATGGCTTCTTTTTGAGTCCAATTTTTTGTCCTTATAAGGCCTTCAGCCATATTGCATTAAGGCCTACCCTCAGTCAGTTTGGGCACACCTTAACTAGTAACATCTTCAAAGGTCCTATTTACAAATGAATTTGCACCCACAGGACTAGGTGTTGTACCTGAAGATGCTTTTTGTGAAGGACATGTTTCAATCCCCAATAAGAGGAAATAGAAACAAAGGAAAAATTTATCTGTTAGGATTTCCAAAAGAAACAGATGGAACCCTCAAATCAGGGTAAATAAAAAGACTTATTTACAAAAGTACTAATTACAAATGAGTAGGTAATATTAATGAAAACCAATAGAGATAAGGCAGGAACTTTGGGCACCAATAAATTTTTAAGAGGTTACTGGAACAGAAAAGACAATGAGTCTTTATGAAAAGCTACATAAAAAGAACACAAGTAAGTGGAGGAACATTGGTGTGTAGTTAAAGTACATGGGTATGCTATTAAAGTTAAGTTGCTAACAGTCCAAATATGATTGTTATATATTTAGGATGTTAAATTTAACCCCATTATAACCACAAGGAAAATGGATAAAAATATATCCAAATAGAAAGAAGAAGGCACTCACTGTGGTACAATACAAAAAATCAAATAAATATGCATAAGCATTAATGGGAGAATAAGGAAAAAAAACAGTATGAGATATACAAAGATTAAATAGCAAAATGGCAGAAGAAAGTACTACATTGTCAGTAGTGACTCTAATGTAAATGGATTGAAATCTCTAGTCAAAAAACAGAGATTAGCAGAATGGATAAAAAGTATGACTCAACTATATGCTCTCTGCAAGAGACTCACCTTAAATTTAAAGATACAAGTAGGTTTCAAGTGAAAAGATAGAAAAATATACCATGTAAGAAGTAATCAAAGGAGAGCAGGGCTAGATATACTAATATCAGGTAAATAACTTTAAGTCAAAAACAGCAATGAGGGACAAAGATGGTTGTTATATACTGATAGAGGGGATAATCGACAAGAAGATATAAAAATTATAAATATATATGAAGCTAACAGCATAGCCCCAAAATATATGAAGCAATAATGACAGATTTGAATGGAGAAATTGATGGTTCTACATTAATAGTAGGAGATTATAATACACCACTTTCAATAATGAAAAGAATATCTAGTCAGAAGATCAATAAGAAAACACAAGACTTGAATGATACTCTAGGCCAGGGGTTTTTAACCAGGGATCCACAGACTCCCAAGGGAAAGATTTCAGGGGACTCATGAGCTTGAATTGAAAACTCAAGAAACCATTATTCTTTTAGGGTTGTGTTGGTGCGGGTGTGATATATTTATTAAATAATGCACAGTGTGATGTGGACTTAGAAAGAGGTCCATGGTTTTCACCCGGCTGGCAAAGGGGTCCATGGAACAAAAAAGGTTGAGAATCTCTCCTCTAAACCAGCATCTAAACAGACATATATACAGATATGTATAGAAAATTTCACCCAACAAAACCAAATACACATTCTTTTTGAGTGCACATAGATCAGTCTTCAGGATAGACCATATGTTAGGTGACAACACAAGTTTCAATGAATTCAAACATATTGAAAACATACAATGTCTATTCTCTGATCACAATGGAATAAACCTAGGTAGCAATAGCAGAGGGACAAATGGAAAATTCACAAATGGGTGAAAATTAAGCAACATACTCTTAAATAACCAATGAGTTAGATAAGAAATCACAAGAGTAATTAGGAAATACCTTGAGGCAAATGAAGTTGAAAATATAACACACCAAAAGTATGGGATGCAGAAAAGGCAGTGCTGAGAGGAAAATTTAGAGCTCTAAACAATAATTACATTAAAAAGAAGAAAGACTTCAAATTAGAGCCCTAACCTAAAAATTAGGAGAAATAGAAAAAGAGCAAATTGAACACAAAGAGAGGAGAAAGAAAGAAATAATAAAAACTAGAGCAGAGGTTAATAGCATAGAGAATAGAAAAACAGTAAAATCAACAAAACAAAAAAGTTGGTTCTTTAAGAAGACCAAAAATTGACAAAATTTAGCTAGATTGACAGGAAAAAGAGATAAGATAAAAACAATGAAAATCAGAAATGAAAAGAGGGAAATTACTACAGACCCTGATGAAATAAGAGGATACCATAGATGACTGTACACCAATAAGTTAGATAACGTAGATGAAATTTGACAAATTCCTAGAAAGCCATGCATTACCTACATTGACTCAGGAAGAAATAGAAAACCTAATAAACCAATTACTAATAAAGATATTGAATCTGTAATCAACAAACTGTCAAGAAGAAAAAAGCTCATGACCAGATGGCTTCAAGGGTGAGTCTATCTAACATTCCATGAAGAGTTATCACCAATTCTCCTCAAACTCTTTGAAAAAATTTGAAAAGGAGGGAAAAATCCCTAACTCATTATGAGGCCATCACCCTCATACCAAAGCCAGTTAAAGATACCACAAGAAAACTAAAGACCAATATCTCATGAATGTGTGTAAAAATCCTCAACAAAATATGAGCAAATTGAATACAACAGCATATTAAAAGAAATATATACCCTGATCAAGTGGGATTTGTTCAACATAAGAAAATCAATTAATTTAATACACCACATTAACACAATGAAGGGAAAAAAATGCATGATCATCTCAATTGATGCTGAAAAGGCATTAGACAAAATCCAGCAACAATTCTTGATAACAAACATTTAGAACACTAGTAATAGAAACTTCCTCAACATGATAAAGGCCATATATGAAAAGCCCACAGTTGACATCTGTATTGGTCAGATGAAAGGGTGCTGATGCAAAATACCAGAAATCTGTTGGCTTTTATAAAATGGTATTTATTTGGGGTAGAAGCTTACAGTTACCAGGCCATAAAGCAAAAGTTACTTTCCTCACCAAAGTCTGTTGCCATGTATTGGAACAAGATGGCTGCCGATGTCTGCAAGTGTTCAGCCTCCCTCTTCCTCTTAAGGCTCTGTGGTCCCAGCTTTTTCCAATATCAGCTGTAGTCTAGGATAAGTCTCATCTCTCTCCTGGGGCTCATTCCTCTCTGGACTCAGCTGCTCTGTTCTTTCCACAAGGGCAGCTATAGACTATCAGGCAAATGGTTTGTCTCTCTTCCTGGGGCCTCTGCCATGTCTAATGGAGCCTTCTCTCTTTCCTCACGTGTCTGCTTCTCTGTGTATTTACTTCCCCGGGCTCCAGCATTAAAACTCCAACTTTCTCCTCTGCCCTGTCGTTTTCTCTGTGAGTCCCCACCCACCAACGGGGTGGGGATTCAATGTCCTACAGCCCAATCACAGCCCTAGGTGTAATTTAATCAAGTAAAAGTGAAACCTCTGAATTCAATACAATCTAAGGGTATCACTAGCCCAGAGGAACAGACCAGTTTACAAACATAATCAATATTCCTTTTTGGAATTAATCAATAATATCAAACTGTCACAACATCTTACTCAATGGTGAAAGATTGAAAGTTTTCACTCTAAGATCAGAAAGAAGACAAAGATGCAAACTGTCACCACTGTTATTCAACATTGCATTGGATGTTCTTGCCAGAGAAATTTGGCAAGAAAAAGAAATTAAATGCCTCCAAATTGGAAAGGAAGAAGTAAAATGGATCAAAGACCTAAATATAAGAGCAAGAACTATCAAACTCCTAAAAAATGTCATAAAGAAGCATGTTCAGGACCTTGCATTAGGCCATAGTTTCTCAGACTTTACAACCAAAAGACAAGCAACAAAAGAAAAAGAAATAGACAAATGGAACCTCATCAAAATAAAAAAAAACCTTTTGTACCTCAAAGGACTTTATCATGAAAGTAAAATGACAACCTATGCAATGGGAGAAAATATTTGGAAACCATATATCCAAAATAGATTTAATATCTAGAATATATAAAGAAATCCTTCAACTTAACAACAAAAAGACAAGCAACCCAATAAAAAATGGTCAGAAGACTTGAACAGACATCTCTCCAAGGAAGATGTGCAAATGGCCAGAAAGAACATATAAAGATGCTCAAAATCATTTACCATGAGGGAAATGTAAATCAAAACCACAATGAGACACCATTTCATACCCATTACAACGGCTGCTATTTTAAAACAGAAAATAACAAGTATTGGATAGTATGCAGAGAAATAGAAACACTCATTCATTGCTGTTGCTAATGTAAAATGATGTAGCCACTTTGGAAGACAGTTTGGTGGTTTTTCAGAAAGTTAAGTGTAGAACTATCATATGACCCAGCAATCCCACAACTTGGTATGTATGCAAAATAATTGAAGAAGGGACTCAAATAAATATTTGCACACTGATGTTCATAGCAGCATCATTCACAATTGCCAAATTTGGGAAGCAGCCCAAGTGTCCATCAACAGATGAACAGATAAATAAGGTATATATATGCAATGGAATATTATTGAACCACAAAAAGGAATAAGTCCTGATACATGCAACAACATGGATGAATCTTGAAGACATCAAATTGAGTGAAATAAGCCATATAGTAAAGGACAAATATTGTATGATCTCATTGATTTGAAACAATTAGAAAAAGTGAACTCAAAGAGTCAGAATCTAGAATATAGGTTACCAGGGAATGAGATGAGCTAGGAAGTTGGAAATTAAGGCTTAAAACATACAGAGTTCTATTTGGAATGATCAAATGTTTTGGTAATGTATGGTGGTGAGGGTAGCACAACACTGTAAATACAATTAATAGAACTGAAATATATATCTGAATATGATTAAGAGTGTATATAGTAAAAGAATAAACATTTTTTAAAAGTCCGTGTGAACCCTACACAGTGAACCCTAAGTTAAACCATGGACTTTAAATAATAGTATAATTATAAAAATGTGCTATCATCAATTATAACAAATGTTCCACACCAATGCAAGTTGTTGGTGGTGGGGTGGTATATGGGAATCCTGTATTTCATGCATGATTGTTCTGTAAACCCACAACTTCTCCAATAAAAAAAGAACATGGTAGCCCCAAGAAGAGATTTCAGGCTTACTCTCCTGTATTCCTCTGATTTCCTGCAAGTTTTCAACAATAGCATTCCCCAATAACTGAGTTTTATAATACATATCAGAGTCCCAGAGTTGAAAGCAGAGTGGAAAAGAGAGAATAGTTGATCCTGAGAAACTAATAAAAGATATCTACACAATGACATTTATCAAGCACATAGAATGTGCCAGGTATATTGTTAGAATATTTCATTATAAAATTATATT
>JAQZBX010002332.1:0-73072 GCA_029593785.1 Cabassous unicinctus | reverse complement strand
AACCCAGAAAAAACAGACTTCCTTCTCAGGCCCTTAGAGACCTTCTCAGGCTGCTAGTGCTCAACAATAAATATGCAGCCTACCCTCCACAGGTGAGGTCCCCAGTTTAAGCAAATAAAGAATAAAAAAATGACAAAAATAAAAAATAATACCTAAAACAACAAAAATATCAGTCTATGTGTCCCCTGTAATAAGCTGCTGTCTGGGTGGCTGATAACATGGTGGGTCACTCTCTGGTTCTCTTCTATTAGGAGTTACCAGGATTCAAACCAGGTGCCTTGTATATATGTAAGGCAGGAATTCCTACACTGAATTATACCCAATCCACAGATTAAGTAGGTTTCTGAAAGCTTATCTAGCTCTTCCCACCCTCATTCCCTTTGGCAAGTTAGACTTCTAACATTTTGCCAGAGCCAGGCTGGTTAAAAACCTTTCTCTGCCCCCTCACTGACCTAGTTCCTCTCTTTCCCAGGGTACCTGGGAATGGCAGCCTGCCTGATCAGATTCTCCCTCCCCTCTCCCTGGGGCTGCTCAGTGTTGGCTGGGGTCAATTTTGAGATTCAAAGGGGACTCAGCTGGCCAAACTCATTGAAAAGAAACCACTCTCTAACCTCCACCAGACAACACTTCCTTCCTGGGAACATTCCTTCCCACTCAGTTGGCTACAGTGAGCCAGGGATTTTACCCAATTTATTTGCCTTGGGAATGGGATATATGTGCTGTCCCAGCCACAGGGGCAAGTAACTCACAGTTTCCCTTTGGCTTCTTGTCTCTCTGTCCATCTTCTTCCAGGATGATATGTAGCACTTTCCTGTTCTGCAGATCCCCAAGGCAGCTCCTTTGGGTAGCCTTTTGCCCTTTCTTCATTGTTTTATGGTGAGAGAGTTGAGCTCTGCCTACCTACTTTGATGCCATCTTCCCAGAATTCCCCATTCCTTCTCTAATTTGGTAATATCTTCTCAAATTATCTCAGGAATACATAGAAAAATAAAGCAAATCTGAAGCCCTAGAAAATACTTGTGAAGCTTTTTCTTCTAAAATTAAGTTATGTATAGAGAAATTTTGTGGAAAATAAGAATTCTATTAAATTGCTATATGTTGTGCATGTGTAATATATTTTCAAGGCACTGTTCTTAGAAGTAAGGAGTGAGTGAAATTATTAAGAAGATGCTCTTTTAGTTTTTTAAGGGCTGCCAAGGCAGTATACCAGAAATGGGTTGGCTTTTACAATAGGGATTTATTAACTTAAAAACTCACTGTTCTGTGGTTATGAAAGTGTCTGAATCAAGGCATAATCAAGAGATGCTTTCTCCATGAACTCTAGATTTGGGTGATCAGGCACATTTCAGGGCATAATGGCAGCATCTGCTGGTCTCTGTCTTCTCCTCAAGGCTCTGTTGCATTCAGCTACTGTCCTCCTTTCAGTTTCTGTGTTCTGTTGATTTCAGATTCTGTCTCCCGGGCCATTCCCTCAGCTTTTGGGACATTCTTCTTGTTTCTATGGCTTTTTTCTGTTTCTCTGTTGCCTCATATTCTTCTTTTTAAGAAGAACGCTAGTAAGAGTATTAATATCCACCCTGGGCTATGCCTTATTGCAGTAATGTAATCAAATGGCCCTTGACTCAGGGGTTCTTAACCAGAGAGCCATGGACCCCTTAGGGTTCTGTGAAAATATTTCAGGTGGTCCATGAGCTTGAATTAATTTTCAATAATCCTAAAATTTAATTTAAAGACATGCCAATTTTTTGTGTCCTAAAACTATCTGCTGCTACTTTCTGAGAAGGGATCCATGGTTTTCACCTGACTGGCAAAGGGGTCCATGAAACAAAAAAGCTTAAGAACCTTTGTCTTAACTGTATCTAATTTAATGAAAGGTTCACAAAAAGTTCACATCTAAGGAATGGACAAATTTAAGAACTTACTTTTCTGTTTTCTTTGTCCACAAAAACTTAAGCTACCACAAGTATTATACAATAATTAAGTATAACCATTCATGACTATAAAATAGAATCACATTAATGTGAATACAAAACAATGTCAATCATATGCTTTATCATGTCAAAGAAAAGTGAGGCCATATCATGTTTGAGACACTCAGAATAGAGAGAAAAAACCATTTGATATGTGTCTTGATTCAAGGAGGAAACAGGATTCTGCTAGCCTTTTTGGTATATACAATAGAGTAATACTTCAATCCCTTACATCAATGTGCTTTTTCTGCTAAGTGAAATTCAAACAGCAAAATTCACAATTGTCAAACTGCTATGATTTGAGATCCCTTAAGTGAAGAGTTCCCTCTGTGTGGAATAGTAATTTTTGTTGCAGAAACAGTCAATGGGTATTCAGTATGTAAAAGCAAAGGAATATGCTTGATCTCTCAATCTGAATCATCATTTTTCTATAATTATGGTTATTATTATTTTGCATTACAAGAGGCAAGGAACACCTGCAGTTGACTACTTCACAAATTATAATTTTCAGACCTGAGAATACACAGACATGTAGTTTCAACAAAGCTGGATGGTAAATGAATTGTGTTGCTGAAAATGGGCAGCAAAGAGCACAGAGCTTAGTAAAAGCAATAGGCTTTAAATTTGATGGGTATGTAGACAAGATGTGACCTAAAGTGGATAAAGCTCCTAATGATTATCTAATATGCTGGGTAATCAGAGCTTAACATGTCATTAGAATTATTTACATCTATAGCTTGATTTGAGGAAGCAACATGAAAGCCCTGTAATCAAAACTATCCCATATACCATTCCCGCCAGACAATACAGTGATCCCAGCAGAGAACCTGATATAGGACCAGTGAAGTTTTTTCTAGATTGATTTAAATTATTGTTAAGTGATGACCTTTTCCAGAAATATTTAATTCATGCAAATTGGGAGAACTGGCATAAGCTAATGTAAATTTTGAAGGATTGTAAGAAGACAGGGAGGTCTGGTGAGAATAAAGAGTGGGCTTTTTCCTTTCATTTTAGTAAACAGACAAATGATTGAATGACCAAGGCAAAGTAAAGAAAAAGTGAAGTCAGAGTACACTCTTACTGTCAACATCAAAACTGCTGCTAAGGTAATATCTACTTCATGGAGAAAATCACCGGTATCCTTCTCTCTTCTCACAAGCATATGACCCCAACTGACAAAGAAAGCAAAGAACTATGCTTCATTAACTCATTTACTATTATGAGCAGAATTGCTGCTGTTTCTCCAGGAGAGAAAATTCATCATAGTTGTTAAAACTTGAACTTCAAAGTCAGAAAATCAGGAAACTGCAATGCTCAACTCCTATGGGGATGGTATATAAATACTCTGAGGTCCTAGTAACAAGAACAACTACTACAATCACAATTTTTGCAATGTCAAAATTGAAGTAGGACTTCCATGTGGTTTATGCCTAAGGTCACACAGGTAGGACATCATAAAGATTTCTTTTGGACCCCAGAACTTGAACTTACCCTACACCAGGCACATTATGTCCCTGCTGATGAGAAGTTATTCTAATCACTGGGGTTATAATATATGTACTAGAATGACATAAGATGATGAGAAAAAACAGCTGGTAGTCCATGTATCCATGTATCCTTATGGTTTACCCAATTCAGTTGATGGCTTATTTTATATTAAAAATGACTGAACATAAATAAATCTCTTGTGCACTTGTAGTTAAAAGAGTACTCTGTTAGACACTGAGTAAAATCAAATTTTCTGAGAAACTTGGTTTATGTAGAAAGGAAAGAAAAAATGAGTTAAAATTAAAAACACATTAAAATATTTAAGATATGTCATCAACATAATCATAGGCTCCACAAGTTCTTTTAGAGAACACTAGAATAGCATAAATCTGTCTAAATATTCCTTCTCAATAGAATATTAGAGACAGATTAAATATGAAGTGAAGAATGATGGATAGGAAAAGTGTGATAAAGGTAGACACTCAGATAGAATAGTGTCACTCACAATCAAATTTAGGCTTCACTGTTTCCTTTGTGACCCATCCAAGACTTCTAAACTTCCTGCATCCTAATGATATCTGAGTGCATTAGGTTTTAAGTAATGTGCTTGTGCAGTATGTGTGTTTATAAACCAGTTAAGGTATTCCTTTTTTTCCATTTTTCTTTTTTTATTTTTTAAAGGATACTTCAATTACATAAATGCTACACAGAATACATAGGGGATTCCTATATGCCCCACTCCCCACAACTCCCACATTTTCCCACATTAGCAACATCTTTCATCAGTGTGGTACATTCATTGCAATTGATAAACACATTTTGGAGCATTGCCACTAAGCATGGATTATGGTTTACATTGTAGTTAACACTCGCCCATTCGACTCTGTAGGTTAAGGCTGGATATATAATGACCTGTATCTGTCATTGTAATGTCATTCAAATGACTCCCAAGTCCCAAAAATGACCCCTCTTACACCAGTTTTCCCCTTTCTCTAACTTCAGGATATCTGTGGGTCATTCCTTCCACAACAATATATTTCTTCCATTGCAAGAATCCCAAGAAGTCTATAGCAGAATGCTAGTAAATTTATTTTAACCCATAGTTATAGTTCATTTCCCAGTCCTGAGGACTCTGGGATGGTGATGCCCTCTCCACCACTAAATTGAGAGGGGCTTCAATCCCATAAATTTGTTAGATGGGACTCTCTTGCTTGAAGTTGTAGGCATTCCCAGTTCCTTGGTATGTTGTTTGTCCATCGTCTCCTCCTGGTTAGTTGTTCTGGATGAGTCCATTGAACTGGAGAGTAGGTGTTGCAACTTTGTTGAGATTCAAGCCTCAGTTGGCACATGGGCAGCCCAAAGACTTAAATCTCATAGATGTACAACTACCAACTCTTGTACTAATTATAGGTTCAAATAGAAGGGCAGAGGAGTCATGCATAGGGAAACCATTGCTGAGTCTAACTCAGTCACACGGGAGAGCATAAATACCAGATTAGGGCCAACTGGCAAGGGGCCAAATTCCTGAGCTGTCTTCCCTGATTATAGTGTTTGTATATCTCCAAAGACCCTAGGAACTTTGCTATTTGGTTTCGTATCTACTTTAGCTATCAATGAAATCCTGTTGAGATGTGTGTAAGTGTTACCTCTGGGATAGCCAGACTCATGTTGAATTCTTTTAGCCATACAAATTCATTTGTCTTTACCTTTTCTCCCTTTTGGTCAAGGTGTGTTTTATTTTTTCCAGTTGCATTGCTTGTTGGTACTTGGTAACAATCCCTCGGTGCTGGGGGGTGGCTCATCCCTGAGAGACATGTCTCATGCTGGGGGGAAGTTATTGCTTTTTTATGCAGTTTGGCTTAGAGAGAGGCCACATTTGAGCAACAATGAGGCTGCAAGTAGGTAACTCTTAGGCACCCTATATCACTAGGCTAAGTTTCAATTTCAAGAGCAAAGGTTCATAAGCATAGTCATCAATATCAAGGGTCCTTCAATGCACGCTCCTCCTTCACAATTCATTGTCCCTGTACTTGAGGCATTCTTATTGTTCCATTAGAGAATGTGGCAGAGCTCCCCCAGATATTTTTTGGTTATTGTGTGAATCTCAATCCACCATGACAATGCCCCATGAGCATTTAAACACATTATATGACTTATATGTATACCCAGGTGAACTTGTTCTCATGTATCCCCCCTCACTGATGCCCCTCACCAATGATCCTCCCAGTCACAGTTGTAACCCTTTTGTGATCTAAAACTTCTTCAAAAATGAAGCCAATAAAAAAGCCACGTACAATTAATAAGAAAATGAAATAGCAATGGTAGTTTTATATGTAAGAAGTAAAGTACAGAAATAGTTAATAAAAAGTAAAAATAGATTAATATTTTTAAAACTTGGAATATTAAAAATAATGAAAAAATATTTGAAGAAAAAAAAAGCTTTTTAAAATATATTTTGCCTTTCATCACTGTAAGACTGTTGTCCTGTATATATAGTGATATTTTCTTCCATTTATTTTCCCAGTGTATTACTTTATTTTCATTTCCCTTCAAAGAAGTTTTAGGTCACAGCAGAGTCAGGTACAGAAAACAAGGAAATCCCATATACCCAACATCCTCCTCTTTTTCCCCTTTCCTCCATCAATAACCTTTTACATGTGGATGGTACATTTGTTACAACTGATGCACAAATATTGAAACAGAGCTACTAACAATCATCAATGGTTCACATTATGGTTTATATTTTGAACCATATATTTTATAAGATCTGATAAAATTTAACATTGGCCTAAATCTGTCTTTCCAAGACCATGCAGAACACTTATATCATCCTCAAAATGCCCCATGTTCCAGCTGTTTTATTCCTCCCTCCCTATCCCCTATGGGCCCATGGTGACAACCAGGCTTTACTCCTTGAATGACAAGATTCATAGTTACTTGCACCTTCACTGAGGACTTGACACACTAGTCTGTCTTTCCCTATTAGGCAATGCTGATGCTCTCAAGTGACTCCCATCCTTCTGTTTGAGAACATAGTGGGCCTCCCTAGGATGGGAGTCCAACACCTCACTCATTATGTGAGTCTCTACCCACTGATGCAACACACTATACCAAAATGATCACTCATGTGCTCCCTAAAAGCCTGTGCCAGATGCTCCCTGGCACAAATGCCCCTCATCAAACACCCTAAACCAGTTACCCTTCCTTGTCATATTGCCAAATGAACATTCCCAACATTGTCATTTCAACCATGTATACGCCAATCCCCAGTGTTCACCTGCTCCCTCGCCCAACCCTCTGCCCAGTTCCATGGACCATCCAATCCACCCTCCCCACCCTGCCGCCCATCAAACCTGCAACACTCAAATCAATATTATCACTATACCCCTTTCATGTCCCTTCACTGCACAACTACACACTTCCAACTTGTCAGAGATTTTACTCATATGGGTGTTGGCTCATGATCTTCTTCTCCCTTTCTTTTTCCTATAAAGATATCGTCCAGAATATATCTCTGTGAGTCTTCTCATTTTGTTAATTTATATCAGTGAGGTCATGTAACATTTGTCCTTCAATGCCTGGCTTGCTTCACTCAACATAAGGTCCTCAAAGTTCATCCAAGTCGTCCCATGTGTTATCACTGTATTCTTTCTTACAGCTGAGTAATATTCCATTTATATATATATATACAACATTTATCCATTCATCTGCTGATGGACATTTGGATTGTTTCCAACTTTTGGCAATAGTGAATAATGCCACAATGAACATTGGTGTGCATATATCTGCTTCTGTCCTTACTTTCAATTCTTCTGGGTATATACCCAGCAGTGAAATTGCTGGAGCATATGGCATTTCTATAGTTAGTTTTTTGAGGAACTGTGAAACTGTACTCCACAATGGCTGCACCATTCTACATTCCCACTAGCAGTGATTGAGCTTTCCTGTGCCTCTGCATCCTCTCCAACACTTGTAGTTTTCTGAATTTTTAATAGCCAACAGTCTAATGAGTGTACGATGGTATTTCATTGTAGTTTTGATTTGCATTTCCCTAATAGCTAGTGGTGTTAAGCATCTTTTCATGTGCTTTTTAGCCATTTGTAATTCTTCTTTGGAGAAATGTCTATTCAAATCACTTGCCCATTCTTTAAATGGGTTGTTTGTTTTTTTTTATTTTTGAGGTGTAAGATTTCTTTATGTATGATAGATAATATACTGCTATCAGATATATGGTTACCAAATATTTTCTCCCATTATGTAGGCTGCCTTTTCACTTTCTTGACAAACTCCTTTGAGGTGCAAAAGTTTTCAATTTTGAGGAGTTCCCATATATCTGTTTTTTCTTTCACTGTTCATGCTTTGGGTGTGAAATTCATGAAATCTTTTCTTATTACAAGGTCCTGTAGATGTTACATTATCTTCCAAGATGTTTATGGTATTGGCTCTTACATTGAGATCTTTGATCCATCTTGAGTTAATTTTTGTATAAAGTGTAAGATGGCATTCCTTTCTCATTCTTTTGGATATGGATATCCAGTTCTCCAAGCAACCTTTGTTGAAGAGGTAATTTTCTCCCAGTTGAGTGGGCTTGGTGGCTTTGTTGAACATCTGATGACTGTATATGTGAGGATCTGTCTCAGAACTCTCTATTAAGTTCCACTGTTCAGTATGTCGATCCTTGTGTCAATACCATGCAGTTTTGACCACTGTAGTTTTGTAGTAAGTTTTAAAGTCAGGTAATGTGATTCTTCAAGTTTCATTTTTCTTTTTCAATATGTCTTTGGCTATTTGGGGCCTCCTGCCATTCCAAATAAATTTCATAGATAGTTTTTCTCATTCAGTAAAAAAGGCTGTGTTGATTTTTATTGGGATTGCATTAAATCTTTATATCAGTTTGGGTATGATAGGCATCTTAATGATGTTTAGACATCCTATCCATGAACAGGGAATATTTTTCTATTTATTAAAGTCTTCTTTGATTTCCTTTAGCAATGTTATGTAATTTTCTGCATATAAGTCATTTACATTTTTATTTAAATTAATTCCTAGATAATAGATTCATTTAATTGCTATTGTAAGTGTTATTTTTTTTTTCCTGATTTCTCCTCTGATTGCTCATTATTGGTGTTCAGAAATGCTACTGATTTTTGTGCATTGATATAATCTGTGACTTTACTGAAACCATTTATAAGCTCTAGAAGCTTTGTTGTAGATTTCTTAGGGTTTTCTATATATAGATTCATGTTGTCTGCAAATAGTGAAGTTTTAATTTCTTCTTTTCCAATTTGGATGACTTTTATATCTTTTTCTTTCATAAGTGCTCCAGAAAGTACTTCTAGTACAATGTTAAATAAGAGTGGTGATAGTGGGAATCCTTGTCTAGTTCCCAATCTTAGAGTGAAAGAAAGCTCTTAAGATTTCACCACAGTATATGACATTTGCTGTGGGTTTTTCATATATACCTTTTATCATGTTGAAGACGTTTCCTTCTATCCCTATCTTTTTCAGTGTTTTTTTTTTTTTATGAAATGGTGCTGTATTTTGTCGAAAGCTTTTTCTGCATCTATAGATATGATTATGTGATCTTTTTCTTTCACTCTGTTTATGTGTTATATAACATTGATTGATTTTCTTATATTGAGTCATCCATGCATACCAGGTATGAAGCCCACTTGGTCATGGTATATAATTCATTTGATGTGTTGTTTAATATGATTAGCAAGTATTTTCTTGAGGATTTAATATCTAGGTCCATTAGGGAGTTTGGTCTATACTTTTTCTTTCTCCTTGTGTCTGGCTTTGGTATTAGGTGGATGCTCATACCACAGAATGAGTTAGGCAATGTTCCTTCCACTTCTATTTTTTGAAAGAGTTTAAGCAAGATTGGTGTTATTTCTTAACAGACTATTTGGTAGAATTCACCTGATAATCCTTCTGGTCCTGTGCTCTTCTTCTATGGGAGGTTTTTGATGACTAATTCAATCTCATTAGTTGTGATTGGTCTTTTGAGTTAATTAATTTCTTCTTTCTTCTATGTAGGCTGCTTGTGTATACAAGGAATTTGTCCATTTCCTCTAAATTATCAATCATGTTTGCATAAAATTTTCTCAAAATATCCTCTTATGAAACTTGTTTATTTCTGTGGGGTCAGTGGTAACCCCTTCCTCATTTCTTATTTTAAGTGTTTGCATCTTCTCTCTTATCTTCTTTGTTAGTCTAGCTAAAAGTATTCAATTTCATTGATCTGAAAGAATGAGATTTGGATTTTATTTTTTCTTGTGCTTTCTTAAATTCAATTTCATTTAGTTCTGCTCTAATCTTTTGTCTTCCCTTCACACTACTTGCTTTGGGGTTAGTTTGTTGTTCCTTTTCTAATTTCTCCAGGTGTGCAGTTAGGTCTTTGATTTTAGCTCTTTCTTCTTTTTAAATATAGGCATTTATGGCTAACAGTTTCCCCCTCAGTAAAGCTTTTGCTGTATCTGATAGATTTTGAAATGTTGTATTGTCATTTTCATTTATTTCAAAGTATTTACTGATTTCTTTTGCTACTTCTTCCTTGACCAACTGATTGTCTAAGAGTGTGTTGTCTAACTTCTATGTTTTTGTGCTTAATCTGCTTCTCTGCCACTTAATGATTTTCAGCTTCATTCCATTGTTTTCAAAGAAATTACATTGTATTATTTCAATCCTTCTGAATTCATTGAGAGTAGTTCTGTGGCCTAGCATGCTTTCTAGCCTGGAGAATGATTCATATACACTTAAGAAGTATGTATATCCCACTGTATTTGGGTGTAATATTCTGTATCTATCTATTAGGTTTTGATCCTGTATTGTATTATTTAAGGTCTTTGTTTCTTTATTGATTTTCTCAATATATTCTGTCTAATGGTGATAATGGTGTATTTAAGCCCCTCAATATAATTGTAGAGATATATATTTCTCCACTTAGTTTTTCCAATGTTTTCTTCATGTATTTTGAGGCACCCTGGTTAGGTGCTTAAATCTTTATGATTGTTCTTTCTTCCTGAAAGTTTACTACTTTTATTAATATATATTAGCCTTCTTTGTCTCTTACAATAGTTTTGCATTTAAAGTCTATTTTGCCTGATATTAGTATAGCTTCTCCCACCATTTTTTCATTATTTTTTGCATGTAAAATTATCTTCCAACCATCCACTTTCAGCCTTCTTGAATCCCCAGTTCTAAAGTGATTTTCTTTTAGACATCATATAGAAGGGTCATATTTCCTTACATATTCTTCCAATCTCTGTCTCTTGATTGGAGAATTTAATCCATTAACATTCAATGTTATTACTGTTAAGGAATTACTTACATTAGCCATATTTTCTTTAGACTTATGTATGCCTTATGTTGTTTGTATTTCTCTTTTTAGCTTTTTAATTATTCTTACACACTCCTTCAACTCTCACTTTCCTGTTTTTTCCTTTCAACCTACAGAACTCCCTTTTGTTTTACTTGAAGTAAGATTTCTTATTGACAAACTCTCTTAATTTCTGTTTATCTGTGACTATTTTATACTTTTCCTTATTTTTGAATACCAGCTTTGCTCCATAGAATATTCTTAGCTGGAAGATTTTCCTTTTAGCACCTTAACTATGTCATACCATTGCCTTCTTGCCTCCATTGTTTCAGATGAGTAATCAGCACTTAATCTTATTGAGATTCCCTTGTATATTAGTCAGGGTTCTCTTGGGAAACAGAATCAACATGCAATATCTGTCAATAAGAGATTTTATAAGAGTCTCTCACACGACCATGGGGATGCACAACACCAGGTTCCACAGGCAAGCTTTGAAGAAAGTCCAAAGAAAAGTCCTTGATGAGTTTCTGGGAGAAGTTGGCTCTCCAAAGACAAGCTGGGAAATTCTTTCTGAATGTTGAAATCATTTACCATTTTAAGGCATTCAATTGATTGGATAAAAGTGTCAACCATTGCTGATGCAGTCTCCCTGATTGATGCAGATGTAATCAACCATCCATGCAGTAAACTCACTGGTGATAGAAATCCATAAATGCTCTTGTATTACAATTAGCCCAGTGCTTGCTACACCAAACTCCAGGACACAATTAGCCTAACCATCATATTCCACCCCTTGTCAAATTGGCAACCTTACACATTAGCCTAAACCATACTTAGTCTCTAAGTAAAAACAATAACAGACAAGCATACATATATATTTCTGCCAAAAATGTTCAACTCCCACGTGTACAACTGGAAATATATTAATTCCACACAGAATAGGGTTCATGTCCTTAGGTAATATTCACTCTTAAACTTGACATCCTTAAATATTATGATGTGAAATTAATACAACATTTCATATGATAGGGGAAAAAGTTGGAGAAGAAAAAAAGAAATTTGTTTTGTGTACATGTACAATCATACTCATACAAAACAAGGAAGAAGGGTTCATGACTATTACAGTCCTCATTTCTGTAACTGGTGACATTATCGAAGTTCATATTTATCACAACCTTCTTCCAGTACCCATTCCATGTTCCCATTACCATCAGCAAGCACTTCAGTTGGCCGTGGTTCTTTGCCTGGTGGGGTGACCCAAACGGTCATTCCCAAAGATTCTGGGCCATTGTTAGTCCTGCTTGAATTGGTTTGCTGCAATTTTCCATTGACTTTAATCACAGGGCATGGTAGTACTAGGAGATGCCCTGGAGGATTTCCTGCATTCCAGGCAAACTCTTCTTTACCCTCAATATGTAGATGTAGTCTTATTTCCCCTTGATAGTCTGGATCAATCACCCCAGCCAGTAGAGTAATTTCCTTCTTTGCCTTTTGATTCACAGGTAAGAGGAGCCCACAGTTCAATATAATTATTGTTGTGTTCCCTGCTGGCAACACTCCACCTTTTGGGACCAAAACCTGTAGACCAGAAGAGCTTAAGGTTGCAGGAACAGGAAGCAAAAATTTTCCTAGTGGATCACTAGGGGTAATAGTGAGTGGTGCCCCTCCCATTTCCAGCTTTTAATTCCTGGACCCATGAATCCTAGTTATGGGAGAAACAGTACCATAGAGAGGATGTTGATTTAGAGCATACACAGTCTCCTGGAGAACATTGCCCCAGCCCTGCAAGGTATTCCCACCTAGTTGGAACCGTAATTGAGTCTTCAAAAGGTAATCCCACCATTGTATTAATCCAGGTGCTTCAGGGTGATGGGGAACATGGAAAGATCAGTGATTTCCATGGGCATGTGCCCATTTGTGCACATCATTTGCTGTGAAATGGGTTCCTTGATCAGAAGCAATGCTGTGTGGAATGCCATGGCGGTAGATAAGACACTTGGTAAATCCACGGACGGTAGTTTTGGAAGAAGCATTGCATTGCCAGAAATGCAAACCCATAACCAGAGTATGTGTCTATTCCAGTTAAAACAAATCGCTGCCCCTTCCATGGTGGAAGTGACCCAATGTAGTCAACCTGCCACAAGGTAGCAGGCTCACCACCTCGAGGAATGGTGCTGTATCAGGGGCTGAGTGTGGGTCTCTGCTTCTGGTATATTGGGCATTCAGCAGTGGCTGTAGCCAAGTCAGTCTTGATGAGGGTAAGTCCATGTTGCTGAGCCCATGTATAACCTCGATCCCTACCTCCATGGCCACTTTGTTCATGAGCCCATTGGGCAATGACAGGAGTGGCTGGGGAAAGAATCTGAGCATTAGCCACAGAGGGGGTCATCTTATCCACTTGATTATTAAACTCTTCCTCTGCTGAATGGTGAGCATTCATGTAGGACACAAATATTTTCATGTTTTTTGCCCAATCAGAAAGGTCTATCCACATACCTCTTCCCCAGATCTGCTTATCACCAATTTTCTACTCTTGTTCCTTGAAGTCTCTGACCACCGAGCCAAACCATTGGCAACAACCCATGAATCAGTGTACAAATGCATCTCTGACCATTTCTTCTTCCAAGCAAAATGGACAACTATGTTCACTGCTCGAAGTTCTACCCACTGGGAAGGACTTGCCCTCATCACTATCCTTCAAGGATGTCCCAGAATAGGGCTGCAGTGGCGCAGCTGTCCACTTTCAAGTGGTACCAGCATATTGTGTAGAACCATCTGTAAACCAGGCCCGAGTTGTCTCATCCTCAGTCAACTGATTGTAAGGGACTCCCAAAGAGGCCAAAGCTGTGGACTGGGAAAGAGAAGGTAACATGGTAGGGGTGGTATCCATGAGCATTTGGGCTACTTCCTCATGTAATTTACTTGTGCCTTCAAGACCTGCTCAAGCCCTATCTCATATATACCACTTCCACTTTCTTATGGAGTGCTGCTGTGCACATCCAACTTTATGGTTTCATGGGTTTGACAATACCCACCTCATGATAGGTAACTCAACTCTCATGGTAACTTGACGGCCCATGGTTAAGCGTTCAGTCTCTACTAAGGCACAGTAGCAAGCCAAAAGCTGCTTCTCAAGAGGGGAGTAGTTATGTACAGAGGATGGCAAGGCTTTGCTCCAAATCCTAAGGGCCTGTGTTGTGATTCCACTATGGGGCCTGCCAAAGGCTCCAGACAGCATCTCTCTTTGCCACTGAAACTTCCAGCACCATTGGACTTCTGGATCATATGGTCGAAGTGGTAGTGCAGCTTGCACAGCAGCCAGGACCTGTCGCAGGGCCTCCTCTTGTTCTGGTCCCCAATCAAAACTAGCAGCTTTTCTGGTCACTTGGTAAATGGGCTGGAGTAGCACACCCAAATGAGGAATGCATTGCCTCCAAAATCTGAAGAGGCCAACTAAGTGTTGTGCCTCTTTTTTGGTGATAGGGGAGCTGGGTGCAAAAGCTTATCCTTTACTTTAGAAGGGATATCTCGACAGGCCCCATACCACCAGACACCTAGAAATTTCACTGAGGTGGAAGGACTCTGTATTTTTGTTCAATTTGTCTCCCATCCTCTTTCACACAAATGCCTTACCAATAAATCCAGAGTCTTTGCTACTTCTTGTTCAGTAGGTCCTATCAACATGATATCATCTATATAATGGACCAGTGTGATGTCTCGTGGGAGGGAGAGATGATCAAGTTCCCTGCGGAAAATATTATGACATAGGGCTGGAGAGTGGATATACCCCTGAGGCTGGTGTTGGAAGGCAGATTCCTCAGGGCAGATGGGAAGTTGGGTAGTGCATGTTGGAGATTGGCTGTACCTGCCTCGTGGGTGGGAGGAGGTCCAGACTTCCTGGGTCAGGCCAGAGGCTGGGCAGTGCAGGTTTCAGTTTGCTGGTACCCACCTCAGGGCTGGAAGGAAGCCTGAACTCCCTGGGACAGGCTGGAGGCTGGATGATACAAGGTTGATAAGGTGTGGTTTCCACAGGGCAGGCCATCACAGGTTTATCTGGTAAAGTCTCAGCAGAATTTAGAGTTCCAATGTCCCCACCAATATTATCATCATCCCATATGCCTCTATCCCAATCCTCAGGGTTCCAACTCCTTTCCAATCAATGCCTTCACTTTAATTGCAGAAACCCTGCAAGATTGAGATTTTAGTTTCCTGTGAAATTCTGCTACTCGTACAATGCGAGTCTGGGTTTGATTCTCAAATATCTCAAGTCTGTGGCTACAGGAGGCAGGATTTTCTTTCAAGGCACACATAGAAACTTTCATATCAATCATGTGACATTTAAGTTTCAAATTTGAAGAACTTTAACTCATCTCTTTCTTTTATAACTGTATCCAGAGTATCTAGGAAAAGCCAGACAGCATCATTATACTTTTTGACTCCACAAAATTATGTTAAGATGTTGAAAACACTCTCACTCAGATCCTTGCTTCTTCTAAGCATGGAAGTAGGGGAATACAGTGATACTATTTTGCATATCTCTATTGCCAGCTCATGCCATCGACTGTTAGCAATCTCTTCATTATTGGAAAGGGAGTCATTAGTATCCCTGAGTCCAATTAGAGTAGAGAGCCAATTACAAAACTCCCAGAACCACCTCAGACGTCCCATGTTTAAGGCTCTGTCCCTCAAGAACCACTTCTGGTACCAAGCTGTGTTATTCAGGCTTCTCTCAGGAAACAGAAACAACAGGAGATATCTGTCAATAATATGAGATTATATAAAAGTCTTTCACGCGACCATGGAGATGCACAAGTCCAGGTTCCACAGGCAGGCTGCAAGCTAGGGGCTCTGATGAAAGGTCCTTGATGAGTTTCTGGGAGAAGTTGGCTGTCCAAAGACAAGCTGAGAAATTCTCTCTGAATGTTGAAATCATTTCCCTTTTTAAGGCATTCAACTGATTGGATCAAAGTGTCACCCATTGTTGATGCAACCTGCCTGATTGATGCAGATGTAATCAACCATCCATGCAGTAAAGTCACTGGTGATCAAAGTCCATAAATGCTCTTGTATTATAATTAGCCAAGTGTTTGCTGGACTTAACACCTGAACACAATTACCTGGCCGAGTTGACACATTAGTCTAACCATCACAGGTGTGAAAATGGTATGATTGAACATAGTCTGGGTGTTAGATGAGATGAAGAACTAATTTTCTCAGTTGTGGAAATGGTATGATTCTTTTGAAAAATAGTCCTTATCTGTTGGAAATTCATACTGAAATTATTTATGTTTGACTTTGTAATATGTCTAGAATTTACTTTAAGATACTCTAGCAAAAACTAAACAACCACAACAAAAAATGAAATTAAAACTTAACCCAGAAGGATAGAATATTGACAACCATTGAAATTATGGGGTACATGTAAGTATTCTCTTACTGTTGTGCATGGTTTAAAGTACTCATAATCAATATTTTGAGAAATACAATAAGAGGGGTCAGCTGTGTCCCAAGAAAGAACAAAGTTAAAAGTGAATGATTGGAAAAAGGTATTCCATGAAGATCTTTAATAGATATTGCAGTTAAAAGATGGATGATATTTCATCTTGAAATAAGGAAATGCATATTGGAATGAATAGGAAAATTTAGTTAAGTAGATGTGACTCAAGGAAAGTGACCCAGATGACAAGGAGGAAATCTCTTAGTTGATGTCATTCTCATAACCACAGAACACAATGTTCCCAGGACAACATTTCCAGAATAGTTGTACATCCCATCATTTCAGAGGACAAATATAAAACGCACACAAGGAAATTTATTTACATATATTTGAGTGAAGTTAAAAGGGAAAATTTTAGGTGTACATGTGTTGGCAAAATGAAAATTAAAAAAAAACAAACAAAAAACAACAACCATAGGACTGTACAACTCCAGAAAGGAAACCTAGTGTAAACAATGGATTCTAGGTAATAAAGTCATTATAATTCAATTCTAATAAATATACCACATTAATGCAGGTGTTAATAATAAAGCCAGTATATGGGAAATCTCTGTTTTCCACCTGATTTTCTGTAAATCTAATTTCTTGAATAAAAAAGAGTGAAAAGACAACCTACATGGAAACCATATAAGTGTTAAATATGCAAGATAAACACAGAATTCTTACAAATCAACAAATACAAACCATATAAATTAAAAATGGGCATCGAATTTGAAAATAATTATTTCTCCTAAGAAGATAGACAAATGGACAATAAGCACCTGAAAATATGCTCAACATCAGTAGTCATTAGGGATGAAGTACAGACACATGCTAGAAAGTTGATGATTCTTGGAAACATTATGCTAAGTGAAGGAAGCCAGACACAAAGAGTCAAATATGATATAATTCTATAAATATGACACATCCAGAATTGATAAATCAATGAAGACAAAATGCAGATTGGTGGTTGTTAAATTGGGAAATGAGAGAATTGGGTGAAAATATTTAGTGTTTCAGGGGTTTCCTTTAAGATTGATGAAAATGTTTTGGAACTACATAAATGTGGTGGTGGCACCTCATTGTGAATATACAAATTGTCTCTGAATTGCTCACTTAGACATGGTTACTTTTATGTTATGTGTGTTTCACCTCAACAAAATTTCTTGAAAAAAAAAGGAATGAAGATCTGTTTCCTGCTCCTACATGAATAAACCTTGAAGACATCAAGCTGGTTGAAATAATACAGATACAAAAGAGAAATGTTGCGTGACCTGCTCATATGAAATACTTAAAGGAAGCAAATTAATAGAGAGAAAATAGTAGATTACAGTTTACCAAGACACTGAGGAAAGGGGAATGGAAAATTATTGCTTTAAAGCTTTATATTTTTTATTGGAGGTGATGTAAATTTTGGTAATGTATGTTAATTATAGTGCAATATTGTGAATTCATTTTTATTAGTAAATTGTATAATTGGAAGGGCTAAAACACAAATTATTCAGATGTATTTATGTTTGTACAATGAAAATTAAAACAAATATATATTAGTTTTCGTTTTAAGTCTACAGAAGTAAATTATATTGGATCTATTAACTAAATAAATTGAGCATCTTTTAAGGATATGGGGGAAATTAAATGAGACATTCACAATTAGGTATGTGGTACATAAAAATCTGTAAATATATTTCTTATAATCAGAAATCATTTTATAGATGAGGGAATAAATTTCAGGTCTTAACTTGTGTTACAAGCATAAAATCCTAATTGTTTGGAATAGCACAATGAATTAAATAGGTGTAGCTTCCCTGGTTTTACATCATGTGAATTCAGTTCTCCACTTTGTTGAAGAAGAGAATAATAATTTTCTGATGGCAACTACTATGCCTGTAACCTCAGCCCATGTCAGCACTTTGGGTATCAAAGGGATCTAGTCTTTTGAGATGGGACCCCCAGTGTTAACGTTTGGAGTAAATTTTAAGTCAATAGATGTGGTAAGCTGCTACCAGGTCAGAAGTATGGAATACAGGATAGTTCTTGGAAGAGGAATAATAAAACCTGGATTCCTCTGACTGATAACCTGGTGTTTGGAAAACAGAGAATAATTAAGAAAAACTTTCATTCTTTCCAGACCAGTGTCCCAGAGGGACATGATTGTTCAAGGGTTGGAGCAACAAGAAGGAACGTTGCCTAATGAGCAGATAAAGGAAAGCTTTAAATATCTCTTCTGCTGCCATCCTTTATCTTGTGCACCAATAGACTGGACAGCACATGGTTGGTTGTTTTGGGGATCTTAAATCTGGTTTGTGGACTGATGCCTGACTCTTTCCTGCTGTCTTGTTTGGGGAAAGAGCTTCATTCTCCATCACCAATGACCCAAGAAAGAATTTGTACTTCCTCAGAAAGATCTTCTTACAGATTCCATCTAGGTGAGTCAGAGAACCCAGTAGATCCTTCAAGGAAGAGTTCAGGGTGGATGGAAGTGAAGAGTTTTAACTTGAGCTCATCTGGGAGCCAATCCAGCCTAGCCCAGAGCTGAGTGATCTTGGTACTTGTTTTCCCACTTGAATGAAATTTTTTATTATTATTTTAAAAAGCACGTGTCCATTTGAATCAGCAACACAGGGCTCATTCTAGATGACTACGAGATGATAATGGAAGCCCATTTAGAAAAGGAAATTGCAGGGATAAAGCAATTCCAGGAAAAGCAGAATATCTGCACCAGGACCTTTGCATTTAAATGAGAATAGGGATATGGAATATTAGCAGTGACAGAATGTTCAGTGAAGTAAGGCATTGCTTTAACATTTCACATGAGGCATATTTAAGTAAGTGTCTGCAATGATGGGAAATAGCCAATTGAATTAATTATTTCCTTGCAACAGCATTTCTCAAGACATTTCTCTTATACTGGCTATTGACCTAAAAAGTCTATTTTGTTTTAATGGGTAGAATGGCATATACTACAATATTTATTTGGCAGTTATTCTTTTATAGATGAAGTTAACTGTAATTTTATTGGCTACTTACTCTCCCCATTGGGGATTGTTTACTCATTTCTTTTTTTTTCTCTTTTTATTTTTTTTTATTGTGGGTAAAAATCAAAATTTTCCCAATACCAACCAATATTTGTAAAATGATTTATAAATATATATGCATATATGTACATTTATTTACATAAATGTTATATATATATATATATATATATAAAAGATGCTTATATTACATAAATGTTACACAAAATTACAGGGATTCTCATGATCTCCACCTCCCATACCTCCCATAACATCTCACATAAACATCTTTCATTTGTTTACTCATTTCTTAACTTTTATATATTAGGGCCTAATTTTCTTTTTTATTTTCTTTTTAAAAATAATCTTTCAAAGAACTGCAGGTTTTTCTCCAAGTTTGCACTTTGCCATTTAGTTCTTCTATGACTCTATAGACATGTTTGGGGGAATGTGTGAACATCTTTCAGTGATACTTATGATGTTTATCTCATTGCTTTTAAAACTTAGAAATTTCAGCTTCCATTGAGTTAATAGATCACCATTTTATACTTATTGCCACCTGTCTTTCCCATCTGTTTTCCTTATTGTGCCTTTCGACCTTTTGTGGTTAGATCTATCTTTGAAATTGCATCACCTTCTGTCATCATTTGGAAAGTATTTTTCTTCCCATTGGACCACAGGTTGCCTTTATTCTTTTCATAATGTAGAATAGTTTCCAGTATGCAATTGCTGGAAGGTATGCGGAAGAACTGAAATAGGGCTGTTGAATAGAGACTGAGAGATGCAGAAATAATGAGGCATTTGAGATTTAGTAGAAAAAGTTGCCTTATCTCATTAGCAGTGATAATTAATTCATTGCCAAGAGGAAGGCATGATGCTGAGGTTTTCACACATATTAATTTTGTCTGTTAAATAATTTAGGAGGATGAATGCCATAATGCCTACTATATAGGTGAAAACCTTAATTTTCAAATTTTACCACCTAATATATTGCACATTTGAGATTCAAAATTAGATTTATCAAATTCCCAAAATTTTGCATTTAATATTTAAAAAACTTCAGATGTTTCAACCACAAAAATCCGACTTTTTTTTTACTTGGTAAATATTTTCAATTGTGAAATGTTTCTTTATTCCCATTGGTTATTTTATTCTTGGAGCATTCAATCTGTTAAGTGTCTTGTCGCAGTAAAAAGATATTACTACCTTTGTAATTTGGATGAATTGCTTATTTTTCTTTTAATAGTTTTTCTGGGCTTCAAGGGGATATCACTGGATTGAGAATGCCATTGAAACCAAGGGAGGTTTTCTTCATCAGAGTCTCTTAGGGAATACATGAATTTCTATCTTCCCTTTTCTTTCAAGTTCTTTTAACTCCTTCTCTCATTATTGAGCATATTTCTATGTTTCTTTAAACAAACATCAGGAAGTGACCATAACAAAAGGGAGCGACTTGTTTATATGTCCAAGGAAGGCTTGTCAGCTGGAATTTCAGAGCACCATTTCTAAATATTTAGGGAATAGAAAATATGATGTTGTCACCTTAGATTATATTTCCTCCTGAGATAATCAGTTTGGCTTTTTGTGAGAAGAGCATGGTGTTAATTTGGCCGTAAGATGCCAAAGTGTGCATTCAGTGCTTGTGTGCATGTGTGATGTGCATGTTTCATGGGGTGTGAACATTCTTCAGAGAAAGGGTATTTGAGTTCTTATATTCCAGTAGGTGTATCCTATAAAATAGAGTCTGTACATATTCCTACAAATGGCAGTTGGGCTAGTTCCATTCCATTTGGTGGGATAGTTTTGTAAACAAATTAATGAAATGTGAGATGTTCACTACATGGATAAAGGGCTTCCTGAGTTTGAAGTTCCAAGCCTGCCTTGTTTGTAAACCTTCTATGAATCCATCTTTCTTCACTGTACTCTTACTCATTTCCTTACTACACTGGTTACCTTGTTCACTCTGAAAATATGAAACAATTCATTTTTCAGGATCATTTTCTTTGATGTTCTCTCTTCTTATCACAAAGTTCCTTTTATATCCTCATGTCTCCTGCCTTCTCGTGCATGAATGGCCTCTTCAAATGTCACATCATATATGGGTCTTTCCTGAAAGCCAAGAGAAAAATAGCATGCTCACTTCACTCTATTTTCACTTGCTTTCTTTTCCTTAAAGCAGCTGTAATCCACTGATTTGTAATATGATTATGTTTATATTAGCATATATTCTTTCTTTCCCCCAGTGTCTTATTTATTTTCAAAGAAGCTTTAAGTTACTGGAAAGTCCCATAGAAAATTTAGGGTATTCCCATATACCCAAATTCTCCCCCTCTCACATTTGCCCCGATTACCAACATTTGACATGAGTATGGTGTATTTGTTACAATTGATGAACAAATACTGAATCATTGCTGGTAACCATGGTCAATGGTTTCCATTATGGTTTGCATTTCTCACTGCACACTTTAATAGGCTTGACAAAATGTATAATGACCTATATCTGATACTGCAAGATCATGTGGAACAATTCTGCTGCCCTAAAAATGCCCTATGTCCCACAGATAATTTCATCCCCCTTCCCATGGAATGTATGGTAACTAGGAGGTGTCAATTTTTGAAGAATTAGGTTCATAGTTGCATGCACTAATATTGAGGACTTGACATATTGCACAATTTTCTTTTCCTTTAAGCACCTGTATCAGCTGATTTGATGATTATGTTTTTATTTGCATATATTCTTTATCTTCTGATTGTTTTGGGTTTTGGGTTACAGCACTGTAGACTCATTGCCTCGACTCTACTTGTCTCTTAGACACAACTCGATATTTATTCCACAAAGGAATAAATTTCTCATAAAATCTGTAGAGTTCATGAATGCTTGAGAGAGGCTGAGATTTGGGGATGTAATTCCTAATCAGAAGTAGCACTAGAAATAAGCTAAAGGGATGAGGTCCATATAAATATTATAGAGATTAAAATTTTCATTAAAACGGAGCATTTGTAGAATTTACATTTGGATAGTGCTACTGCTTTAGGTGAAAATTAGCCAAGTTCCTTTTATTTTTCCTGTTAGTCACATCCACCACATGGGACCTGGAAATGAAACACAGATTTCAGAATTTCTTCTCCTGGGATTTGCAGAGAATTCAAAATTACAGCACCTCCTCTTTGGACTGTTCCTGTCCATCTACCTGGTCACCTGCACTGGGAACCTGCTCATCATCCTGGCCATCATCTCAGACTCTCACCTCCACATACCAGTGTATTTCTTCCTCTCCAACTTGTCCTTTTGTGATGTCTGTTTATCCTCCACCACTATTCCAAAGATACTGGTGAACATCCAGGCACAGAGCAGACTCATAACTTATGCAGGCTGCCTCACCCAGATGTAATTTTTCTTACTCTTTGGACAGTTGGAGGCCTTCCTCCTGGCTGTGATGGCCTAAGACTGCTTCATGGCCAACTGTCACCCCCTTCACCACAAGGTCATTATGAATCCCTGGCTCTGTGTCCTGCTGCTTCTGGGGTCCTGGACCATGAGTGTTATGTAATCCTGTTTAGAGGGGTTAATGATGTTACGACTGTCCTTTTGTTCACACGTAGAATTCCCACACTTTTTCTGTGAACTTCATCAGGTAGTTCTGGCACCTTCTTCAATTACTTAGTAATGTATTCTGCAGCTGGAGTGCTTACTATAAGATTGTTTCCTCTGTACATGCAATCTCATCAGCTCAGGGGAAGTATAAAGCATTTTTGACCTGTTTGTCTCACCTCTCAGTGGTCTCCTTATTTTATTGTACAATCATAGGGTTGTACCTTAGTCCTGCTGCTTCATGCAGAACACATTTAAGTGCATCAGCTTTGTTGATGTACACTGTGGCCACACCCATGCTGAATCCCTTCAACTACAGTTTGAGAATAAATACATAAAATGAGCTCTTAAAAAATGTTTTGGAGGAAACCCTGCAAAGTGTCACTTGTCCTGTAGAAGCTGAAAGGCTGGTTTTAGCAGCTCTTAAATCCTCAGAGCTATAAATTTGCTTTCTTTGCTCATTACGCCATGTAGAGCAACCTAGAGTTAAGAAGACCTCAGATACGATGAAGTAAAATTTTAAGGCATATATTGTTACTAGAGAAGGATTTTATTTTTGATAATGAATGTTATCTCCTTGAGGCATACAAGATTTATGTTCATGTTAATGGGTTTATATATTGGAATACAGGAATGGGTTGCATTTGCTGAATAATTTTATTGGATCACCCTTATGTTCCTGCTTGAATACTTCCAGTGCTGCCTATGTCTACAACTCCTTGATTGCCTCTGAACAGAATATCTGTCGTTGTTCAAAACTCTCATAAAATTTAAAGGGTGGACAAATTACAACCTAGGTATTTGCTCTATCATCCAGTGCTTTATCACTTTTTTATTCAAATCCCTATTTTATATTCTATTATTAAACAAATCAAATTTCTGGATACATAATAATGTAGCATGCAATCCATACAATGTGTACAATTAATGGTATTTTTTGTAATCACATAGTTCTGCATTCATCAATTTGTACTGTGTATTCTTGATCAGATATATCTAAACACAAGAGGTTGAAAATCTGGCTATCATACCTCCCTCTATGGAGTGTTCTGATTCATAGCCATAAGTTATTACTGCACAAACCTCCATGCCATTGCAAACACTACTGGTTACATAGACAGTGACATTAATGGTAGCATTTTTTAAACCAATTTTATTGAAATATAATCATGTACTATACAATACTTGCAAAGTGTACAGTCAGTGGCTTTTGGTATAACCAAATAGTTGTGTGTTCATCACTGTAATTAACTTTAAAGCAGTTTCATTACCCTTATACCTTAGTAGTCATCTCTTGATACCTCTATCATTCTCCTGCCATACGTAACTGGTAATCTAATTCTATCTCTATAAATTTATTTATATTTACATTTTATATAAATAGTGTCAAACAATATGTTGTACTTTGTGTCCAGTTTCTTTCACTTAGAATATTTTTCCAATTAATTGAAAAATGTTGTTAATAATATATTGCTATTCACTAAGTCTATAGTTTGCTTGAAGGGTGTTTTTGCTCAATATTAATGTACATTTTTTCTAATTCATGGAAGAACATTC
Source organism: Cabassous unicinctus (assembly GCA_029593785.1). Classification (NCBI taxonomy): domain Eukaryota; kingdom Metazoa; phylum Chordata; class Mammalia; order Cingulata; family Chlamyphoridae; genus Cabassous; species Cabassous unicinctus. The sequence goes on along the minus strand of JAQZBX010002332.1, from coordinate 48,654 downwards.
TTATATTTCTACTATCAACATGCCTTGTTTTCCACAACAGTGTTCATTATGCTGTACAGTCCTGTGGTTCATCCTCTAGCTTTACTTCTAGTAACATACAATACTTTAAATTTTCCATTTCAACCACAATCACACCCCGATATTGGCCCTGCTAATTATAATCAATATAATAAGCTACCATCCCCCTCTATCCATTTCCAATCATCTACAATCAACATTATTACAAATTCTTCACAAATTAAGCCTCAGTTCCCATTCCCTACCCTCATTCTATATTCTGATGACCAGTATTCCAGCTATTAACTCCATGACATTGCTTATTATATTTAGTTTATATTACTGAGGTCATACAACGTTTTTCCTTTTGTGCCTGACTTATTTCACTCTAACTAATGTCTGCAAGGTTCATACATGTTATCACAAGCATAAATAACTCATTTATTTTTACAACTGAATAATATTCCACCATATGTATATACCATATTTTGTTTATGCATTTATCAGTTGATGGACACTAGGGTTTTTTGAGCTTTTGGCAATTGTGAATAGAGCTGCTAAGAACATCTTTGTGCAAATGTCTGTTTGGATCACTGCTTTTAGTTCTGAGTATATACTTTGTAGTGGAATTGCTAAATCATATGGCAGACCTAAATTTAGTTCCTGAAGAAAAACCAAACATTCTTCCACGGCAAATGTACCATTCTACATCCTTACCAACAATGAAGGAGTATTCTTATTTTGCTACACACTCTCCAGCACTTGTAGCTTTCTGTTATTATTTTTTTTATATTGACCATTCTACAAGATGTGAAATGGCATCTCATTATAGTTTTGATTTGCATTCCCCTAATAGCTAGTGATGTTGAACATCTTTTCATGTGCTTTGTAGTCATTTGTATTTTTTCTTTGCAAAAATTTCTTTTCAAACTTTTGCCAATAGGTCTATTTGGTTGTTTGTCTGGATACTATTGAGTTATATTATCTCTTTATATATCATGCATATTAAACCCATATTGGATACATGGTGTGGCAGTTTGATATTGTTTATGAATTCTGAAAATCGATATTGGATTATGTTTTTAAACTGGTCTATCCCTCTGGGCATATTAGATTATATTGGATTCAGAGGTTTCACTTTTACTTGGTTAAATAATGATCAAGGCTTCGATTGGGTCATGTCACCCCTTCATGGTGGGGAGTCACAGAGAAACCGCTATTCAGAGAAGGAAGGTTGGAGTTTTGATCTCAAAACCCAGGAAGTAAACACACAGGAGAAGAACACAGAGGAATAGAGATGGCTCCTTAGACACTGCAGAAGCCCCACCGAGAGAGACAGAGTCATTTGCCTGATAGTCTACAGATGGCCTTGTGGAGAGAGCACAGCAGCTGAGCCTGGAGAGAAATGAGCCCCAGGAAGAGAGGAAACCAGGAAACTTGAACCTTGGCAAACATTGGCAGCCATCTTGCTCCAACATATGACATCAGACTTTGATGAGGGAAGTAACTTATGCTTTATGGCCTGATAACTGTAGCTTCTACCCCAAATAAATATTCTTTATAAAAGCCAAGCAGATTTCTGGTATTTTGTATTAGGAAAATACCAGAACAAAACACATGGTTTCCAAATAATTTCTCCCATTGAATAGGATTCCTTTTCACCTTCTTCACAGTGCTTTGAAGCATAAAAGTGGGTTTTGTTTTTTTGTTTGTTTGCTTGTTTTTTTGAGTATGCCTAGTTTATCTGTTGTTTCCTTTAATTGCTTTTGCTTTGGGGGAAGGACGAAGAAATGATCTTTTAACATAAGATCTTGAAGATCCTTCCCTCCATTTTCTTCCAGGAGTTTCATGGTTCCATTTGTTATATTTAGGTCTTTGGTCCAGTTTGAGTTAATTTTTCTAAGAAGTGTGACATAGTGTCCTCTTTCTTTCTTTCATATCTGGACCTCTAGGTCTACCAGGATCATTGTTTGAAGAGATTTTTCTGTCAAAATTGAGTGGACTTGGAAGCCTTGACAAAAATCAATTGACCTTAGGCATAAGGATCTATTTGTGAACTATCAACTTGATGCCATTGGTCACTATATCTATCCATATGACAGAAACATTCTGTTTTACCACTTTAGCTTTGTAATATATTTTATAGATTTGTAATTAAAATCCTCCAGCTTTGTTCTTCTTTCTCAAGAATTTTTTGGTAATTTGGGGCCCTTTAGCTTTCCAAATAAAATTGATAACTGTCTTTTCCATATCTGTAAATTATACTAATGGATTGTTGTTTGGGGTTACATTAAATCTGTAAATGAATTCTGTTAAAATGACATCTTAACAATATTTAGCCTTCTAATATATGAGTGTGGAATGTACTTCCATTTATTAAAGTCTTCTTTATTTTCTTTTACCAATGTTGTGTAGGATTCTGAATAAATTTCTTTACATCTTTGTTAAGTTTATTCTTAAATATTTGATTTTTTGTTGCTATTGTAAAAGGAATTTTTCCTTGATTTCCTCCTCCAATTACTCATTACTAGTGTAAAGAAGAACTACTGTTTTTTCCATATTAACATTTCAAAATTTTTTCCTTATTTTTAAAGAAGTTTTAGATCACATAAAAGTTTCATAAAAAATGTAGAGGTTCCCATATGCCCCACTCCCTTCCCCTCCTACACTTGCCCAAATTAACAACATATTTCCTTATTGTGGTACATTTGTCACATTTGATTAACCCATATTGAAGCATTGTTAGTAAAGGTGGACTATAGTTTACATTATAGTTTATATTCTGTTTTGCAAAAATTTGTAGGTTATTGTAAAATACATACTGAGCTATATCCATCATTGCAATGTCATGTGGGACAATACCAATTTCCCAAAAACTCTCCCATATTATTCCTATTCTTCCCTTTCCCTCCACTCAGAACCTGTGGTGACCACTGCCTTTATGTCAATCTTAAATGTTCTTCCATTGCTAGAATAATAATAAGTCTATAATACAATAATAAGAAATCTACTTAATTCATCATTTAATCCCCTATCTTGAGGATTTGTGGATGATGTTGTTCATCATCATCTCATTTTTATGTGTCCTGGGTAAGTTCAATGAACTACAGAGAAGGTGTTGCAACTCTGCTGAGATACAGGGCTCAACTGGCACATAAACAGACAAAAGATTTAAGCCTCTGGGACAAATATTAAACAAGTGTTGTCATAATTTAGGTTGAAATAAATGGGGTAAAAGAACCATGTGTAGGAAACTATAAATGAGTCTAACTCTGTTTCACTAAGAAGCATAAATTCCAAAGTAAGGCCCACTGACAGGGTGCTGAATTCCTGAGTTTTCTAACCTACATAGTCCCTGGATATCTCTATAGTGCACAGGAGCCCCACTGAGGCACTTTTTAAGGTGGCAGTCAATGAGTTCCTGCTGATACATGCATTAGCATAATCTCTGGAATGAACTGAAGAACCAATCTGAAATCTCTTAGCCTCAAAAACTCATTTATATTTAATACTTCCCCTTTTTTACAAGGTCTTTTTTCAGATTGATTGCTAGTTGATGCTTGGTGATAATCCCTCAGTGCCAGGGAAGCTCAACCCTGGGAGTCATGCCCCACACCAGCAGGAAGTTAGTGCATTTATATGCTGAGTTTGGCTTAGAAAGAGGCCATATTAGAGCAACAAGGAGGCTTTCGGGAGGTCATTCTTAAGAGATATATAATACTAAGTTAAATTTCAATTTCAAAAGAATAGCTGTGAACAAGAACTGTTCATGAGTACTGTCATCAATATGAAAGATCTGGAAAAATGATCTGTCTTCCTTCCCTAGGCAATGCCCTTGTACTCAGGGATTCTTGCCATCCTATTAGAGAATATACCACAACTCCCCAGGATGGGAATTCAATCTTCATTTGGTTATTGTATGGAAATCCACGTACTGAGAAAATGCCCAATGAGCTATTGAAAATACTCATATGCCTTAGAGACATGCCCCTCCCAATATATCCCCCATCACTGAGACCCCACACCAGTTATCATCCACTGCCACAGTTGTGACCCATCTGAATTTTAAAACCTCTACGGAAATGAAGGCAACAAAATAACCAATTAAAATTATTAAAAATTGATATAATTGTAACTATTTTAAAAATAACTTATAAAATACAAAAATAAAATTTTAAATCTGTAATAATATAAAAAGTATACATTGTGTCTTTCATCACTGAAATATCTGTTGTCTTTTATGTACAGTGACATTTTATTCCCTATATACCTCCAGGGTCATTTTTTTTCATTTTGTCTTTAAAGAAGCTTTAGGCTATAGAAAATTGACATAAAAAATATAGGGATCCCCTATATGCAGAACAACCTCCCCCTATTCCACTCTTCCTTATTAATAACATTTTATACATTGGTGGTATAATTTTTACAATTGATGTACAAATATTGAAGCTTTTCTAATAAGCATGGTCAATTATTTACATTATTGTTTGCATTTTGGAATGTACACTTCTAAAGCTTTTGCTTAATTTTAAAATTGTCTGTATTTCTTATTGCAATATCATGCACAACAGTTCTAGTTCCCTAAAATTGCCCTATGTTCCATTCATTCTATTCTTCCCTCCTGCACCCTTCAGAACCTATGGCAACAACTAAGTTTCAATTTTTAAGAATAAGTTTCATAGTTACTTGCAATAATATTGAGGTCTTAATTTATTGGTCTGCTTTCTCTTATTAGGCACTGCCTATGTTCTCAAGGAATTCTTGTCCCTCTAAATGAGAACATAGTATGACTCCCCAGGCTGGGAATTTAATGTTTTCTTCTTTATCATTTGGGTCTCCACTCACTGACATAACACACTATGACAAAATCAACACTTACATATTTCATAGAAGCATGGTCGGGGTGTGCCCTAACCCATATATCCCCCCCCCACAGGTGACGCTCTACACCAGTAACCCTCCTCTGCCATGTTTGCCAAAAGAACATTCCCAACATTGTAGTTTTAACCACAGACCTACAAATTCACTGAGTTTACCTGCTCCTTCCTCCATCCATACCCCCATTTCCATGGATATTGCAGCTCAGCCCTCTTACCCAACTCTGCCTCACAGAGCAACACAACCAAACCCAATCATTCCACTCTCACACCCTTCCACTACTCAAAAACCATCTTCTGCCTTATCATAGATTTTGCCTGTATGAGCATCAGCTCACCACACTCTACTCCTTTCTGTCTCCTGATAGCTTATGTTCCAGACTTTAGCTCTCTGTGTCTGCTCAATTTGCTTAATTCATATCATTGAGGTAATGAAATATTTGTCCTTCAGTGCCTGGCTCACTTCACTCAACATAAGGTCTTCAGGATTCATATATGTTATCATTTGTGTTACTCCTGAATTCCTTCTTACAGCTGAGTAATATTCCATTGCATGCATATACCACAGTTTGCTTATCCATTCCTCTGTTGATGGACATTTCATTTACTTCCAAATTTTGACAATAGTGAATTATGCTGCTATGTACATTGGTAGGCATATATAAGTTTGAGTCTCTGCTTTCAAGTCTTCTGAGTATATACCCATCAATGGGGTTGTTGGGTCATATGGCAGTTCTACAGTTAGCTTCCAGAGGAACCACCAAACTTTCCTTCAAAGCACCTGCAGAATTCTACATTCCCAAGAAGAATGAATAAGTGTTTCCTTTCCTCCACATCCTCTCCAACACTTTTAGACATCTGTTTTTTTAATAGCTGCCAGTCTAATGTGTGTAAGATGATATATCTTTGAAGTTTTGATTTGCATTTCCCTAATAGCTAGTGATGTTGAGCTTCATTACTTGTGTTTTTTATCCATTTCTGTTTCTTCTTTGGAGAAGTGTCTTTTCAAATCTCTTGTCTAATTTTTAAATAGGTTGTTTGTCTTTTTGTTTTTTTTATGTAGAACTTCTTTATATATGCTGGATATTAGGCCACTATCAGAAAGATTTTTACCAAATATTTCCTCCCATTGAGTAAGCTGCTTTTTCACTTTCTTGAAAACTCCTTTGAAGTGCAAGGTTTTTAATTTTGAGAAGGTCCCATTATCTAATTTTTCTTTCATTGCTCTTGATTGGGGTGTAAAATTTATGAAACTTTTCCTATTACAAGATCCCATAGATGATTCCCTATATTATCTGCCAGGAGGTTTATGGTCTTGGGTTTTGTATTTAGATCTTCGGTCCATCCTGAATTATTTATTGTATGGGACATGAGAATGTGATCCTTTCTCATTATTTTGGATATGGATAACCAGCTCTTCAAGCACCATTTGTTGAAGAGGCCATTTTCTGTTAGTTGAGTGCACTTGGTGTCCTTGTAGAATAACAGTTGAGTGTAAATGTGAGGTTCTGTATCAGAACTCTCAGTTCTGTTCCATTGGTCACTACATTTATCCTTGTGCCAATACCATGCATTTTTGACTACTGTATCTTTGTAGTATGTTTTAAAGTCAGGTAGTGTGATTGCTCCTTTTTTTTCTTCTTCTTTGTCAGTATGCCTTTGGCTATTTGGGGCCCCTTGCCCTTGCAAATATATTTCATAATTAGCTTTTTTAATTGAGTGAAAATAATGTTATGGTATTTGTATTGGGTTTGTGTTTAATTTGTAAATCAATTTGTGTAGTATAGACATCTTAATGATCCTTAGCCTTCCAATCCATGAATAGGGAATATTCTTCCATTTATTTAGTTCTTCTTTGATTTCCTTTAAAAATGTTGTATAGTTTCTTGCATACAAGTCCTTTACATATCTAGTTAAGTTTATAACTAAGTATTTGATTCTTTTAGTTGCTATTATAAATGCATTTTTTCTTTATTTCCTCCTCAGATTGCTTATTATTGGTGTACAGTAATGCTACTGATTTTTGTGCTGTTCTAATATCCTGCCACTTTACTGAACTCATTTATCAACTCTTTAATCTTTATTGAAGATATCTCAGGTCTTTCTATATATAGGATTAAGTCATGTGCAAATAGTGAAATTTTTACTGCATCCTTTCAAATTTCAATGCATTTTATATTTTTTTCTTGCCTAAGTGCTTGAGTGAGTACTTATAACACAATGTTAAATAAGAGCTGTGACAGTGGGCATCCTTATCTTCTTCCAGATCTTAGGGGGAAATCTTTCAAGGTTTAACATTTGAATATGATGATTACTGTGGGTGTTTGATATACCTTTTATCATATTGAAGAAGTTTCCTTGTATTCTTATTTTCTGAAGTGTCTTTTATCAAGAAAGGGTGATATATTTTGTGATATCTTTTCTCTGCATCAATAGAGATGATCATGTGGTGTTTTTCTGTTGATCTTTTAGTGTGGTGTATTACATTGATTGATTTTCTTGGTTGAACCATCCTTGCATACCAGGGTAAAATCCACTTGGTCATGGTGTGTAATTAGTTTGATGTGCTGTATAATACAATTAGTAAGAATTTTGTTGAGGATTTTAGCAACCAGGTACATTAGAGAGATTGATCTTATATTTTCTTTCCTATGGTGTCTTTTTGAGCCTTTGGTCATGTTGGTATCATAGGATGATCTAGGCAATATTTCATCCACTTCTATGTTTTGGAACATTGAAGCAGCATTGGTATTAATTCTTGCTGGAATGTTTGGAAATTTTCCTGTGAAGCCATCTGGTCCTAGGCTCTTCTTAGTTGGGACATTTTTGATGACTAATTCAACCACATTATGTATGATTGGTCTGTTGAGTTTATCAATTTATTCTTTCATAAATTACGGCTGCTTGTGTTTTTCTAGGAAATTGTCCATTTAATCTTAGTTATGCTTATTGTTGGCAAAAATTTTTTCAAAGTACACTCAAATGATATTCTTCTTTTCTGTGGATCAATGGTGATGTTAAGCCTCAAGGCAGGACCTTTATGGATAACCAGAGACAGCATGAAGAAAACTTCAACATGAGAGTTAGGCAAACTCACATTTATTACATCTGCAGAGGTAAGGAGCCAAGGTCAGTCCAAAGTGACTCAGACCCAACTCCCCCTTCTGTGGTTTTGCTCTTGCTTAAATACCTAAGTTACTATTTAGCAATGGCTTTGATTATACATTAGTTTTTATGCATATGGATGATCATACATAGCTAGTTACATAACTGTATGATTAGTATGTCGAGGAAATGACCCTTACACATATATTGCATGATCAAAAATAAGCAGATAACTCACTCCTGGGTGGGAAATTTACTACGTTAATTAAGCAAGTTCAAGTGAGGACACCAAGGTGCTTCTCCTGTGCAGGTCCAACCAACAATTTGAAGCTGGCTTTCATACTTCATTGCTTCAATAGGATATTCTTGACCACCAAAAGCAGAATCTGGCAGAGAGAGAGGGTTGTATCTCATTGCCTTCTAATTTACATACCATTCTTTCCTTTGTGGCCTAGCAACAGAGAGAGAAACAAGTTACTTTCAGGTATTCGGTCATCCTACATCCATCAATTCCCTCCTTCTAGTTTTTGGTGATATTCTTAAGCACAGGGGAACGGGATGAAGATCTGATCTTCTGTAACTACTTCCTGCTGACATTATGGGTGTTGATCTCTTGGGAAACTATTGTAAGAGGGTGGTCTAAGGAGGAAAAGTCAATCTGCTAAGTTTGTAATTGCTTTTGAATAAAGCTCTGCATGCATGATATGAGTAGAGGTGCAACTGCTAAAAGAATCAAGATAATAACTAATGGTCCTCTGTAGGGGAGAAGCCACCTGGTTAGGTTAGATGTGTTCAAAAAAGAAAAATTGCTTTCCCCTGTCATTAGGTCATTGGCTTTGTTCTTTAGTTCCTCAATGCTCTCAAGGACTTTACCTGATTCATTTACATAGTAACACTCTTCTTTGAGGAATAAACATGTTCCTCCTTGTGTGGCTGTTAACAAATCAAGTGTTGGTGGTTTTGCAGCACTACTGCAGTTAAGGAGTTTATTTGTTTTTGCACTGTTAAGATACTGTCTGCTATTTGGGCTATATCTCCTCCCACTTCCTTAGAGAGTTCAGTAGCTAGGTTCAAAGATGAACCTGCAGTTCCAGTGTATGCTGCAATTCCTAAGAAGGTAAATAAAAGGATTAATGGGATTGCACTCTTTGTTCTGGGGCTAAATTGTGTTGTTACTGGGAAGGGTAAGACAGTGCTATCATTCATAGTGAATACCGCAGGGAAAACATATCCAAGAATACAAATCCTTTCCAATATGGTGGAAGGGATAGATAAGCAGAGTTTCCACAAAGGAAATATATTTCTAATTTTGGATTTAAGTTAGCAGTAAAAGTTATATTTGTTACATCTTGTTTCCAGTTTTGCTTGCTTGACTGCCAAAAGTACAATATAAACAGAGAAGCTTCTCCTTGTGTTAGGGCAGAACTAAGCAATGGGTCTATATTTGGGACATGGGGTTGCATTTGAATTTTGTTCTAAATTTCCTACAAAAGCATGAGTGTACGGTTGTTTCTTAAGAATTTGAGACTCTAATTTGATATGCAAAGTAAGATGATGATTTGTTGAACTAGAATTTCTAGTATAGACATTTGCATTTCTGTTTTAATATTTTGGGGGGATACCCAGGCAGTTAAATTACATTGATTTGGGTGCAGTGAGCCAAGTTGGGGTCCAGGTCTTGTAGAATTGGCTAAAATGCAAATGCTATATCTATGATTACTGTTATCTACAGTAAACATTCTTCAATTATTGGAGGCGTTGCAAGAATTTGACACATAGCATTTAGGAGTTGCACAAGTAAATGAAGTGAACTGTGTTTAAGTGGGCTTTCCTAACTGCTGCTTTCAAGGTGCAGATTAACTGAAGTGTTTTATAATATAGTTGGTTCAGGAATTACTTGATATTGATGGTGTAAATTTGCACATTACTAACAGTTGGTTCTGTTGTAGAGGTTTTGGATGATCTGTAAAATGTGTGTGAGATATGATCAATATCTTCCCTCAGGGCTAGTTATTGGCAGGTCCTGTAGAAGAAAGAAAAAGATTAGTAGTTGGTGGAATTTTTTTCTTCTTGAACAGGAAATGCAGGTTCTCACCTGACTTCATCTCATATTTTGCTTCATGCTCTGGTGTGATCTGCAGCTCAAGACCTCCTTTATCTGCTGGCTCTGATAAGTAATAAAGTTTTGCTCTGGTATGATGGACCCAGGGCTTGGTTCCCTGTAATTTAAGAGAAGAATGATAGGTTAACAGTACTGTGTAATGTCCCTTACCTTTGGGGTTAAGCTGATCATCAAGGTGTTTGTTTTTCCAAACTTTTAAAAGAACCTGATCCCTGACAGAGAAGGGGTGGAGAGGCTGGTCAGTGGGGTATTTTAAGTGCATATTTGCATATGCCTGCATGGTGGTGAAAAGCCCACTTAGGGAGGACCCCATTTAAGGTTATTGGGGAATTGGGTTTTTCCCTTGGATTGCTTTGAAAGGGCTTTCTGTACGTAAGCTCCAAAGGACTTAAGTCCTCTTCTAGGGGCCACCATAACCCAAAGCAGAGCTAAGTTAAATGCTTCTGTCCATTTTAACTGTGTTTCTTGGCAAATTTTACTTAAGGTTTTCTTTAAAGTACATCTCATTCTTTCTACGTTTCCTGATGATCTCTAGGCTGCATATAATTTCCACTTAATTTTAAGACACTGGTTGACACCTTGCACTATAGCTGAGATAAAAGCAGGTCCATTATCTAACTGAATTATTTGAGGCAGTCCAAATCTCGGGATGACTTCCAGGAGAAGGAACTTAGGTACCATGGAATTCTGTTCTCCACAGCAGGGAAAGGCTTCCACCCATCTTGAAAAGGTGTCTAAAAATAACAAAAGATATTTAAAATTTTCAGTAGTTTTTGGCATTACTGTGAAGTCTAGTTGCCAGTCTTCAGCTGGGGCAAGCCCTCCACCTTGTGTCCCAAAAGAAGTCCATGGTGTTCCCTTTCTTGGGTTATTTTTCTGGCAAGTAAGATACTGATTGGAGAGTCTGCTCCGCTCAAGCAAGTTGAGGTCCCAACACTAGTCGGTGAAGAAGGCTCAGCAGTGTTGGCTGGCAAAAATGTGTGGTTTGGTGATAGTAGGAGACTAAGGGATATACTAGATTTTCTGGCAGATAAATTTGTCTTTAGCTGTTTTCAAGGCACTTACCCACTTTTTCTAGTTTCCCTGAATTTTCTTGAAAACCCCATTCTCTCGTGCATTCCAAAGACTGGAATACAGGATTATAGACTGGACAGAAAACTTCTATATGCTAAGGAATCTGAGTTTTAATGAAGGTGGCTACTTGACTAGGAGGGTAGCCTTTTCATGTGGACTCTCTTGTCACTTGGCCTGCTTCCTGTTCCTTAGGGCTACATAAGAGTCTCCCTTTTGGTGTCCCCAGCATTGCATTACAGTTAATTCTGCAAGTAGTTTTACTGCTTCTAAAAGTTCAGTGATTTGTGTGGCATATTTAATGTCTTTCTTCCCAGATGATAAAAGTCCTCTCTCCTTCAAAATGGCCTCATGTGCATGCAAGATAAGAAAATCATATTTTGCGTCAGTGTAAATGTTCACTGTTTTTCCATCTCCTCTTTGTAAGGCTATCAGAAGAGCAACAACTCAGCTTTTTGGTGCAGAGCTCCCTGGGGGAAGTGGTGCAGTTTCTAGTACTTCCCCCACAGTTACAAGAGCATATCCAGCTTTTCAATCACCCCCTTCAATGAAGCTACTTCCATCAGTAAAGATGTCCAAATCTGGATTTAGTAGGGAAGTATCCCATAACTCCTTCCTGGAAGAATAGACTTCCTCTAGCATTTCTATACAATCATGAATAGGTACTTCCTCAGTACTTGATGGGAGTAGAGGAGATGGTTTTAAGGTTGCAGAAACTTTTAATTTAACTTCTGGTTTCTCTGGCAGTATTGCTTGATATTTTCCAGGCCTCCCTTGGGTTAGAGAAAGATTTCCTTTTCCCTCAAGCAATGTGAGTTCTCAATAGGGTGTATGAATGGTGAGGGGCTGGCCTAATGTAAATTTTTCAGCTTCCTTTAGTAAGACACAGGTTACAGCAGCAGCTCTTAAACATGCCATCCACGTTGTTGCAGTATTGTCTAGCAGTTTAGAGAAGTACACTACCAGATATGCTTACTTCCCAATTTCTGGGTTAATATTCCAAGGGCTACAGCTTGTCCTTCGTGGACTAATAAATCAAAAAGGGTTTCTGAGATCTGGTAATCCCAGGGCAGGGGCACTCATTAGTTCCCTCTTTAGTTGGCTAAAGGCTTTCCCACATTCAGAGATCCACTGGAGGGGCTCTGCATCCCCAGGAATCAAAGCTGCATGCAGTTATTAGCCCAAAATTTGTAATCCAAATTTGGTAGAACCTGGCCATGCCTAAAAATCCTCGCAGCTAACAATGGCTCTTTGGGCTTTTTGTTTCAAAATAGCTTTTACTCTAGCAGGTGTCAGGGTCCTTGTTCCTTTCTTTAGTTCAAACCTGAGATAGCAGACAGATTTCTGGACATCTGCACTTTATTCTTTGAGAGTTTGTACTTTAAGGTTGCTAATCTATAATATTTCAAATGTATCTTTAACACATTCCTCTTGGGTTGGGCTTACATTTAAAAAGTCATCTACATACTGAAGATATTGCCCATTTAACCTAATTGCCTCTCTCAAGTCTTTGGCTAATTGTTCACCAAAAATACTTGGGGAATTTTTAAACCTTTGGGGCAGCACAGTCCAAGTATATTGTTGCTTCTGTCCTGCACTTGGCTCCTACTCCTCAAAGACAAAAATGTGTTGAGAGGATATATAAGGAGGAATACAGAAGAAGGCATCTTTTAAAACTAATACTGAAAATCATTCATTTTCTGCATTGAGAGTATTAAGCAAGGTGTATGGGTTTGGCACAACTGGGTTTATAGCCTTTAAATTTTGGACAAACCAATACTCTTCACTTGTACCAGGCTTTAAAACAGGTAGTGTTATATAGGGAACTGCAAGTTCAGATCAGTCCCACGACCAACAGCCATAGAATTATCAGAGATAACCCCATGTTTGCTTTAAAAGAAACCCAGTACTGCTTGATGTGCGTTGGCTGGGCATGAGGTTTTACTTATTAAGTGTAGATGACATACACTTTAAAAGCAAACTGTCATTAGATAAAAAGAAGGACATTCTGTACTAATAAAAAGGGCAATTCAGGAAAAATCAACAATCATAAATGTATATACATGTATTAGTCAGTTAAAGGGGTGCTGATACAAAGTATCAGAAATCAGTTGGCTTTTATAAAGGGTATTTATTTGGGGTAGAAGTTTATAGTCACAAGGTCATAAAGTGTAAGTTACTTCCTAAACCAAATTTTTTTGCCACGTGTTGGAGCAAGGTAGCTGCTGGTCTCTGTGAGGGTTCAGCCTTCCTGTTCCTCCTTAGGCTCTGTGGTCCCAGCTCCTTCTTTTCTCAGCTGTAGGTTAGCATAAGGCTTGCCTCTCCTCCTCTGGCTAACTTCTTTCCAGTCTCAGCTGCTCTGCTGTCTTCACAAGGTTAGCTGTATATTATCAGGCTCATTCTCTTCCTGGGGTCTCTGCCACATCTAATGGAGCCTTCTTTCTTTCCTCAAGTATCTGATTCTCTGTGTATTTACTTCCCAGGTCTCTACCATCAAAATTCCCCTCTGCTCTGTCATTTTCTCTGTCTGAATCAAAGCCTTAAATATAATTTAAAGAAGTAAAAGTGAAATCTCAGAATCTAATACAATCTAATATGCCCAGAGGAACAGACCAGTTTCCAAACATAATCCAATATATATTTTTGGAATTCATAACTAATACCAAACTGCAACAATGCACCTAACCAGGGTGCCTCAAATTACATGAGGCACACACTGGCAAAAACTGAAGGGAGAAATACATGTTTCTACAATAATATTTGGAGACTTCACTAGACCACTATCAGCATTGGATAGAACATCTTGACAGAAGATCAATAAAAAACAGAGAGCTTGACTAATATGATATAGGAAATAGACCTAATAGACATGCAGAACATTGCACACTAAAACAGGAGGATATACATTTTTCTCAAGTCCTCATGGATCCTTCTCCAGGATAGACCATATCTTGGGTCATAAAGCAGATCTAAATAAATTCAACAAGATTGAAATTATAAAAGCATTTTCTCTGATCATAATGGACTGAAGCTGGAAATCAACATCTGATGGAAAAAGGGAAAATTCCCAATATATAAGGAGAATAAACAACATATTATTAAATAATCAGTGAATCAAAGAATAAATTGGGAGAGAAATCAATAAATATCTCTAGATGAATTAAAGTGAGAATACATTTCAGAACTTAGGAAATGCAGTGAAGGAAGTGCTGAAAGGAAAATTTATAGCACTCAAAGCTTACATTTCAAAAGAAGAAAGAGCTAAAATCAATGAGCTAACTCGCAACTGGAAGAACTAGAAAAAAATGATCAAACTATTCCAAAAACAAGCAGAAGGAATGAAATAACAAGGATCAGAGAAAAAATAAAAGATATTGAGAATAAAAAAATGGAGAGAATTAACAAAACTAAAAGTTGTTTTTTTGTGATGAGTAACAAAACTGAAATACACTTAGACTGACAAAAGAAAAAGGAGAGAAGATGCAAATAAATAAAATAAAAAATGAAATTGGGGACAATACTACTGCCTCCGTGGTAATAAAAGTGATCATAATAGTACATTATGAACAACTATATTACAAAAAACTCGCCAATGTTGATGAAATGGAAAAATATCTAAGAATGTATAAGCAACCTACACTGACCATAGAAGAAATAGAAGACCTCAACAAACCAATCACAATCTGACTTTGAAAAAATCATCAATAATGCCTCAAAATGAAAAGCCCATGATCAGATGGTTTCAATTATGAGTTCTAATGAGGATTCAAAGATTTAATACCAATCTTTCTCAAGCTCTTACAAAAAATTGAACAAGAAGAAACACTACCAAACTCATTTTTTGAAGGAAATATCACCTAATTACCAAAAACAGTTAAAGATATTATGAGAAAAGAAAATTACAGACTCATTTCCTTAATTGACTACAGATGCAAAAGACTTACTAATTGAATCCAAAAACACATTAAAAAAATTATTCATCATGACCAAATGGGTTTTATACCAGGCATGCAAGCGTGTTTCATCACAAGAAAATCAATCAGCAAAATACACCATATTAATAAATGAAAGAAGAAAAATCACATGATCTTATCGATTGATGTGGAAAAAGCATTTGGCAAAATACCACTTCCTTCCTTTATAAAAATACTACAAAAATAGGAATTGAAGGAAACTTTCTCAACCTGATAATGACCATATATGGAAAACACACAGCTAACATAGGACTCAATGTTGAAAGACTGAAAGCTTCATTGCTGAAATCAGGAACAATACAAGTATGCCCACTGTCACCACTGTTAGCTTTTTTAGTGCTAGAGGTTCCAGGTAGAGGAATCAGGCAAGAAAAAGAAATAAAAAGCATCCAAATTGGAAAGGAAGAAGTTAAATTTTGCTGTTCACAGATGATATGATACTATACCTAGAAAGTCCAAAGTGTTTACAGCAAAATGGCTAGAGCTAATTAACAATTTCAACAGTGTGGCAGGATACAAGATCAATACAAAAATCAGTGGTGTTTCTATACACTAGTAATGTGCAACCTGAAGAGGAAGTCAGGAAAAAATTCCATTTACAATAATGAATAAAATAATCCAATATTTAGGAATAAACTTAATCAAGGAAGTAAAGCACTTGTATTCAGAAAACTACAATGCATTGCTAAAATAAATTTTAAAAGACCAAAAATTTCACATGCATTTTTTAAACAAACAGAAAATACACTTATAAGTTTATATGGATGGATGAGGAGCCCCAAATAACCAGAAACATTTTCAAAAGGAAAGTGAGTTTGGAGGACCCTTACTTCCGGACTTTAAATCATTTTACCTAGCTATGGTGTGAAAAAAAGCACGGAACTGGCATAAAGATATACACATACACACATTGAATTGAACTAATGGTTCAGAAACAGATCCTCATGTCTATGGCCAAGTCATTTTTGACTGTCAAACCCAACCAGCTCAGGCAGAACAATCTATTCAATAAATGGAGATCTGGATACCCATAGCTTAATTCACACCTTATACAAAACTTAACTCAAAATGGATCAATGACTAACTTTTAAATCTACAATTATAAAGCTCCTAGAAGAAAATGTAGGGACACATCTTCAAGATCTGGTAGTATGTGGTGGCTTCTTAAACCTTACATTGAATGCACGAGAAATAAAATCAAACATGCATAAATGGAACTTCCTCAAACTTAAACACTTTTATGATTCAAAGGACTTAATCAAGAAAGTGAAAAGGCTGCCCACTAAATGGCATAAAATATTTGGAAACCAAATACATGATAAGGGTTTGATTTTCATTCTATATAAAAAGATCAAACAACTCAAAAATCAAAGAGCAAGCAATCCAATTAAAAAATGGGCAGAAGACATAAATAGACATATTTTCTAAAGGGTAAATACAAAATGGCCAAAAAGCATATGAAAAATATTTAATATCACTAGCTATTAGGGAAATACAAATCAAAATGACAATGAGGTATCATCTCACACCACAAAGAATGGCCATTATTAAGAAAATGGAAAACAATAAGTGCTGGAGAGAGTGTGGAGAAATAGGATCTCTCCTTCATTGTTGGTGGGAATGTTAAATGGTGCAGCCTCTGTGGAAGACAGTTTGACAGTTCCATAGGAATCTAAATATAGAACTGCCATATGATCCAGCAATCCTCTACTAGATATATAACCAGAAGAACTGAAAACTGTGCTGCAAACAGACATTTGTACACCGATGTTCATAGTGGCATTATTCACAATTGCAAAAGATGGAAACAACTCAAGTGTCCATCAACTAATGAATGGATAATCAAAATGTGGTATACATACAATAGAATGTTATGCTGCTATAAGTAGAAATGAAATTGGGACACATATGATACCATGGATGATCCTTGAAGACATTATGTTAAGTGAAATAACCCAGACACAAAAGGACAAATATTGCATGGTCTCACTAATAGGAACTAAATACAAAGAAAAATGCATGGAGTTAAAACCTAGACTATAGGTTATTAGGAGATAAGAGGAGGGCTGAGAAGGTGTACTGATGCTAAATGTATGCAGATTTTAATTAACTTGACTGTAAAAATGTGGAAATGGGTAGCAGAAATACTAAGTCCCCACTCATTTTTTTGGAAAGTTGGGTAGGATAATGAAAGGACCTGAAGTAGGACTTAGAAGACAAATGTCCTCTCCTCACTTCAGCCAGTCACATATTGTGATGTGCAGGCCCATCACTTAGGCTCACCTGGCCTTAATTTCTTTATTGACAAGATGAAGGATACTGCTAACACATGTGCCTTCCATGTTGGTTTGTGGTTTGTTTTTGAGGATAGATACAGGTCATGCAGTTGTACATAGAGACCTGAGATCTCAAAGTGAGGTTTCTGCTAAACAAAATGAAGTGTGTAGATTGAAGACAGAACCTTGGGAGCTATTGGTTATTGGGTAAAAAGTTTCTATTTAGGATGATAATGTGTTTGTAATGGCTGTTTGTGATGATGACACACATTTTGAATGTAATTAATAACACTCAATTGTATACCTAAAATTGTTTAAAGAAGAAAATTTTGTATTTTAAATATGGAACCTCAGTAAATTTTTAAAAGGCATGGTTCTCTTCTACAGTTAGATCATCTCTGGATGTCTGTAATCTATGAGGCAGAATTTATGGTGCTACAATAGGTAAATCTAACCTATATACAATATATGTGGTAAACAGAATAATGATTCTCCCAAGGATTTTTATGTCCAATTCCAAGGACCTATGAATATGTTACTTACATGGAAAAGGGAACTTTGTGAATATGATTAAATTAAGTGTCTTGGGATGGAAAAATTATCTTGGATTATCCATGTAAACCAAAATAGTCACAATTGCCCTAGTAAGGGAAATAGGGATCAAGAGGGTCAAAAGCAGAGAAAGAGATCTGATGATAGGAGCAGAAGAGAGGGAGAAAGAGAGAGGATGAGGAAAAAGAGAGAGAGATTTGGAGAAGTTGTTCTTCTGACTTTGAAGAAAGAGAAAGGAGTCACAAGTCAAGTAATGCAGGTAGCCTCTAAAAGTTGGAAAAGACAAGAAAGTTTATTCTCCCTTAGAGCCTTCAGAAGGAACACAATCCTACTTGCACCCTGATTTTCAGCTCCCTAACACTCATTACCAACTTTTGACCTCCATAACTTCAAGATAATAATTTGTGTTACTTTAAGCCACAGAGAGAGCAATAATAGGAAACTAATATAATAGGTATACAAATGAGGAAATTTTGTTTTTCTGAGATTCTAGAGTGCAGGAAGCTTAGATATTGTTCAGGGACTCCTAGGAATAAGCTCTCAGGGATAAGAATGTGGTCTTGCTGAGGGTGAACTAGCCCAAGAATTGTTGCCACTTCCTTAAACAGAACAGTATGTATTATCTGTCATATACTTCATGAATAGGTACAAGCTCTGAGTGGATAGAACTGTAATACAACAAGAATTGAGCATCAGCTCTGTGGGACCTGTCTGAGGGATGTTGCATTACATCCTACTCAATTATATCCTGTATCATTGGCTGAATCAAATCATAAACTAGATGTAATATTTACAATGGTGGGTGGGAGTATTCACATCCCTCCCCCCCCCCAAAAAAAATACATATTACATTGCAAAGGGAAGAAAGTAATCAGTTTTGATTAAGGGAACCTAAGAAGACTGTCTTATCTGAAGAGAGGAGATTAAGGAAGCAACTGAGGATTTAAATTATTTAGCAATATGACTAAGTTCACATAGCAAGCATTTCGTAGAGCTGATATTTAATTCCAGATCTATTTCAATAGTGGAAGTAAGAGTTACATAATGGATTGAAGGTCTGCAAATACTGTTGGATTATAGGGAAATATTGGGATATCAATAGGTAGAAATGACAATGAAAATGAAAAAAAAAACACTAGAGCAGAGAAATATGTTAAAATTCTCAAAGGAAAAGAGAAGATGCTGTATTAGTCAGTCAAAGGGGTGCTGATGCAAAATACCAGAAACTGTTGGCTTTTATAAAGGGTATTTATTTGGTGTCGAAGTCCACAGTTAACAGGCCATAAAGTGTAAGTTTCTTCCTTCACCAAAGTCCATTGCCACGTGTTGGGGCAAGACAGCTGCAGACGTTTGCCAGGGTTCAGGTTTCTTGGGTTCCTCTCTTCCCGGGGCTCCATTTATCTCCAGGCTCAGCTCCTCTCTTTCCTCCACAAGGTCAGCTGTAGAATATGAGTCTCCCTAAGCTTTGCATCTCTTCACAAGGCCAGCTGTAGACTATCAGGTGAATGGCTAGTCTCTATCGTAGGGCCTTCTCTCCTTCCTCACCACCAAGCTCCTTTGTCTGCTCACCTCCCTGGGTTCCAGCATCATAACTAGAACACCAGAACTCCAACTCAAAACTTCTAACTCTGTCCTTTGCCATATCTTTTTATCTTTGAGACCCCATCCACCAAAGGGTGGGGCTCAACACGCTACTGATATGGCCCAGTCAATGTCCTAATCATAACTTAATCATGCCCAGATGAACAGACGAGTTTAGAAGCATAATCTGATATTTATTTTTGGAATTCATAACTATATCAAACTGCCAAACTGCTACAGATGCCATAAACTAATCAGTAGCTTATTCTAATATTTCATCCCTATCAGTGTCAGGAAGATTATTGATTCATCCATTCACTCATTTGATGGATAATTTTGGTGCACTTATGTAGTGTTGGACACTGGAGAGAACCTGATAAGACAATTTTCATCCCTTCTACAAATGCAGTTTATTTATTCATTCATGTAATCAATCATGCAGCAATTATATATATTGTGCATTTCTATATGATCAGTACTGTGTAAGATTATGGGGACAAAATGGTGAGGAAAAGGAACATGTTGCCTGTCCCTATGAAGCTGAAGTCTAGGAGGAACAGTGACATTAATCAAATAGTCAAAAACGAGAAAAATGATTCTGATAAATGTTCTGAAGGAAAAGCACAGCAGGCTATCAGAATGAAAAATATGAAAATCAACTTAATCTGGGAAAGTTTTTTGAATGTATCAACATAGAAACAGAGGTCCAAAGTCTGAATAGGCTTATATAAATTTGGGTCGAGGAAGAAAAAAGAATGCTTTAGGAAGAGAGAATATGTGCAAACCCTTTGTTCCAGAGAAGCACAGTGAATGTAAGTGACTAAAATAAATCTAACATGGATAAAGTAATGTTGACTAAGTGGGAGGTAAAGCTGGAATTGTAATCAGGGGACAGCCCAAGCAAGGACTTATTTATTAATGAATTTTGGTTTTGATCCCACATGTAGTGGTTTTTAAAAAGGAGTGACTGGATTTGATTTGTTGTTTGAAAAGATCCCTCTGGCTTCTGAGAAAACAATGCATTGAAGAGTGAAAATAGTAGAAATGGATGATCAATTAGGAGGATATTGCAATTGTTCAGGCAAATGAAAATGGCACCCTGGACTAAGGGGGAGGTGTAGTTAGAACCAAGTGAACATGTTGGAGCGATATTGAGAAAGTAAAAATCAACAAGGTTGTGTAGTAAGTTGGGTATGATGCAAAATAAAATGATTATTCAGAATAACTTTCAGGTTTCAAACCTGTGTCACTGATGGAAGTAGTGCCATTCAAAAGAGAGACACTGTGGAAGATGTTTGGTTGAGATAAAGATTGCAAGTTTTCTATTAGTCAAGCCTAATTGAAAGTATGTTTGATATATCAAAAATGTCAAATAAGCAACTGAAAGCAATCCTCTAGATCTCAGAGGAGACCGCAGGTCTAGAGAAATATACTAGGTCATTATTTGCTTCTAGATAGTGACTAAGGAATGAATTTTATTGTCTAGGAGGAAAGAATGAAGTGAGAATTGAAGTTGTTCTAGAACTGATCCCATTGTGAGATAATGAAATTATAAAGAAGAGAAAGAGACAAGCTAGAAATAATAGAAGACATGGAGAGGCATGTCAGAAGAACCTAGAGGGGATGAGGATGGGGTATTTTGGAGGGAAAAGTAAAGAATATTGTCAGAAGTTGTTGAGAAGACATTCTTAGGCCTACATTCAGAAGACATTGTAGGCCTAAGAGAGATTGGTTTTGGCAGAATGATGGAGGAAAGAAGCCATATATGCATGAGTTGTTGGTGTGAGTGAGAGGCAAGGAAACAGAGACAAAGAGAACGTCATCTCATGGCTGGCAGCTAGAAGAGAATGTAGGACAAAGTAATAAATGTTTATAAGATAGAAAATAACCAAAACTGTTGCCATGAAGATGGGAACAATCCTCTTGAGAATTAAGGCAGAATGGTAGGGATGGAGAAAGTGAAGGAGAGAGAGAGGGAGAAGAAGGAAGAGAAGGAAGAGGGGACAGAGGGAGTGAGGAGGAGGAAAGAAGGGGAGAGTAGGCGAAGGAAGGGGAAGAGGAAAAGGTTGAAAACAAAGAATAGGGACAGGAAGGAAAGAATTGTGAACAATTATAAAAGGATACTGACAAAACATGAATGACAGAATCCAAAGTGCAGGTGGAAGCATGGTATTTAGATAGGAGAGGGGAAATCTTGTCTATTTTAACAGGCAGGAATGAAGAAAGGATAGATGTAGATCTTCGTATGGTTGAGAGCATGGACTTCACAAAGTGTCGTTGATGTGGATTTTCTTTGTGAAATAGCTTGAAAGCATTTGCTGAGAAAGGGAGAGCTGAGAGAACAACCAGTGTCAGAAGCAGAGATTGGGGAGGAGGGATTAAAAAGATGTTGAGAGAAATGCAGAAGGACTGCTTGGAAGTATGATGGGTTCCTTTAAATTGGAAGGGAGACTCAAGTGGGGTTAATTCTCACTGACTGAAAAGACATTGTAAAATTCTAATGAATCCTATGGGTCTTACTTTCCTCCTCTGTCAAATGGGATCATTATCATACTTACAGTCCAAGGACAATGGAAGAAACAGTGAGAAAACATAGGTAAAAAGAAATTTGCAAATCTGCATCAATAGTAAACCTAAGTATTGATTATTTGTAATCATTATCATGACTTATTCCATATTATAAATGTTTTTGCTTCATGGTTCTGCAGTGAGTTGAGGGTGCTGAAAATATCAATCAGGTTTGTTGAGAAAGTCTAATATCCCAACTAACACTTATCTCTCTAACACTTATTTCTCCTTACTTCAGTCGGTACACTGTGCCCCAAATTTACTTTTGCCTTTTTCAAGAAATCTTATGGAATGACTATGAGATAGAGGTGATCATAAAGGAAAAGGATGAGATGGTTTGGCTCTGAGCAGATTTTGTATCACTGCTGCAGATGGCTGGTCACTGCTGGTTTAGGAAACCATAACCTCTAAAAGTGTTTTTTTCTTACAAACACATTTGAACCAGGCATGGCACCAAGCATGGCACAGGTGTTCAAAAAGAATGTTTTTGTGCAAGAGTCAAGTTAGTACAGTTCCCTAAGGAGTAAGAACTAAGTATTTTTAACAAAGTTTTTAATTGATACTATTGTTAATGGAGAAAACTGTCATCCAGTGAGTCCAGGAGTAAACAAAGTGTGAGACATTCCAGAGCATACCCACTGTAGTCTCAAATTTCTCAGTGGGATATGTATGCGCTGATCAAGTGGATCAATTAGTGAAGTACTCTTTGGGAAAGCAATGGGTGATCTTACTGTGCTGTTTGGAGGCATCAGACACAACCCTATTGGAGAGCATATGCTCCTCAGGCACAGCTTTCAATTTCCTGATTCCGTTGGAGCATTTCCTATATTAAGTCCAGACCTGAAGAGGTAAAGAATGCTCTGGGTTAGCAAATGGAGAGGGGTGAGGATGGGACAAGACCTGGATACAGCTAGGGAATGGTACCTGCTGGCTGAGGAGGCAGTACACCAGGAATACGAAGACACCCTGCAGTCTGTTGATGATGGTGAATAGGTAGGCCATGGTGTGGGCAGCTGATCCCACCTTCAGGATGCCCAGACACCACGTGCATCCCAGGATGAAAAGCTGAGTCATTGCTTTAAATGTCAGCAACCTGGGCAGGATGGGAAAGATCTATGATGTGACCAGACTGTCCAAATTAAGACAGTTCTCATGTGTACCCTCATGGATGCCCTTGCCTCCCATCCCCTGGTGGTGAGCTCTTAGTATGAGTTGTGATTTTCATTGAACTTTACTGTCAAGGAGTTCCCCAAAATCAATGCCATTGGGTCAGGGATGGCTTTTTGACTTGGAGGAGAGTAGTGGTACTTCATATAAGTTTCAAAAGGTCTATGAAGTTCCATGGAGATTGCTAAATTATTTAACTGACATTACTGAAGATATATATGCATGTGGCTTGGTGCTGGTGGCTAGGAAGCAAAAATATCAACAAGATTTATGTTTTCATAGAGATCTCAGTCTATTCCAATGACTGGTATAACTAAATAATGATGTGCAGTATTTTTCAAGGATAATGATTGGGACCTAAAGGAGTAAATGTTAATTTTGCACAACTATGCCTGGAACAAAGGACTTCCTAAGTCCCTGTTATTGGTTGAATTTTGTGCCGATAAAAGACATGCTCAAGTCTTAACTCTTGGTTCCATAAATGGAACCTTATTTGGAAATAAGTTCTTTGATAATATGATTAGTTAAGATGAGTCCAAATTTGATTAGAGTGAACCCTGATCCAACATGACTGGTGTCCTTTTAATTTAAGCATGTCTTTAAACAAAGATATAGACAGAGGGGAGAAGTCTATGACAATAAAAGCAGAGGTTGGAGTGATGCATCAATAAGCCAAGGAAGAGCAAGGATTGCTGGCAAATACCAGAAGCTTAACGAGACAAAGAAGGCTACTCCTTTACAAGTTTCAATGGGATCCTAGCTTTTTTGGCACCTTAATTTGGACTTCTAGTATCCAGGACTGTCAGATAATTAATTTCTGTTATTTTTAAGTCTCCTAGTGAGTGATACTGTGTTACAGAACCCATAAGAAACTAATACCATCTCCTAGAGGATTTGATATTAAATACATTTTTTCCAGGTGGAGAAATGGAGGAGGTTTGAGAAGGAGGCTGGGGTTTGAAAGTAGAGGCCAGTTTCTAAGTACTTACTGAAAACATAAACATCATTGGGACTTTTTCATAGGACTGCTGACAAAAAAAATAAAAAACACAAAAAAACAAAGAACTTTCATCAACCAATGTCAATTCTCCTTCTTGTGGAGTAAGTCACAACCTGGCATTATAGATGGACAGATGGTTTGGATATCAGCAGCAGACAATTGAATCTTAGCTGGGAGCCATGGAAGAGTGGCTGCATCTTATGGCTTAGTCTCCTCAAAAGACCCTGATAAGGGATATCAGAAGTTTCAGTAGAATATAGTGTTGCTCTTTAGACCATACATGATTCTGTGACTTTGCCCCACTTTCTCCAACTTACTTCATGTTCTGGAGGGGGAACATACCACTCTTGAGTAAGAGTAGTTTGCTTTTCAAAATCCAGAAGGTCATCAGAAATAATGTTAAATTGACCTGTGGGAAACCATGGAAGGTTCATTGAATAATATTTCAAACCTGTTATCTCTTCACCCTAGCCTATCTAACATCCACTGTTCATGTAAGTAGCTTTTAGGTTTATCAAGAGCCCCAGATTTTGTAGATGGAGGAGCAGTCTTAGTAAACCAAACCAAACCCATGACAATGACAACCCAAGGACAGTCCTGCTTCTGTCACCCTCCTTATGAATCCCTCAGCTGGACAGCAAGGGAACCCAGATGTCATCACTCACAGAGAAGATGACAAAGACTTGACCAAGAAAGCCCCGTATGAATCCCTTTACTGGTTTGAGCCAACAGCTAAGAATGGGAGATATTAAAAATACATTGATCCTTGAAGATATAGAAATTAGGTAAATTCACTCATTCATCAACAAATGTCGAGTGCCTCTTCTGTGATAAAATCTATGGATGGGTTGTGGTAAAGAAAGTAGAAGAGGTATTAGACACATAACTCACAATTAGACACATTTCAAAAATAAAACAAAAATAGGAGGCTTTGAGAAAGCATCGTTGCACACCAGTCTGAGTTTTGGGTCTATAGGGTTAGGATGGTTAAGGAAGGTTCCCTGAAGGAAATTATATTTTAGCTGAGATAGGAAAGACAAGTAGAAGTTACTGAGATAAATAATGAAACAGTGGAGAAGTATGTAAACATAGTAACATTTATTGTAAGTCATGTGACTCTAACATGATATTAAGGGCCTTTCTTGCACTATTCAATTTAATCTTTCTTTGTCTGCATCCAAACACATGCCCCAATTTTTAAAAAAAGTATTTTAGAATGTGCTGGGGATTGAACCCAGTACCCTGTACATGGGAAGCAGGTGTTCAACCAGTTGAGCTACATCTGCTCCCCACTTTTTAAAATTTTTATAGTTGTATGAGCTTTATATCAGATATGATAAAAGTTGCCAACTTAAAGTATATATAGGTCAGTAGATTTAGAACATTTTTAAATATTATCAACTCCCAAAAAGAAACCTCATACACATTAGAAATCACTCACAATGCCTGCTCTTTTCCTTCCCTCTTTCCACACTCCAGCCCCAGGTAAATAGTAATCTGCTTTCTATCTCTGTGGATTGGTCTATTCTGGACATTACACATAAATGAAATCCTATAATGTGTGCACTAATGTGACTGGATTCCTTCACATAGCATAATGTTTTCAAGGTTCATCCAGGTTGCAGAATGAACTGAGAAATTCATTCCTTTTACGGTCAAATAATAATCCATTGTGTGTATATACCATTTTTGTTTATCTATTCATCTGTTGATGAACCCTTGGTTTCCTTTCCTCTTTTGAGTATTGTGAACAATGCTTCAAGAAACATTCATGTACAAGCTTTTGTGTGAACATATGGTTTATTTTGTCTTGTGCATATTCTAGGAGTCTATGTTCAGCATTTGAAGGGAAGGCCAAATGCTTGCAAATAAAATTAAACGTGCAAACCAGAAAAATAGTTGGTGAGAATGAGGAGAAATTTGAACTCTCAAACTTTACTGGTGGGAATGTGGAATGTTGCAGCCCCTCTGGAAAACAGTCTGGCCATTCCTCAAAAAGTTAAACATAAAAGTAACATATGATCCATATATTTCACTCCTGGGTATATACCCAAGAGAAATTAAAACAGGCATTCAAACAAAACCTTGTAGACTAACGATTATAACACCACTATTCATAATAGCCAAGAGGTGGAACTCCCTGAATATCCATCAACAGATAAATGGATAAATAAAATATGGTATATGAACATAATGAATTATTATTCAGCCATAAAAAAGATTGAAACCCTGGTACATGCTACAACATGGATAAACTTTGAAAATGTGGGGAGAGAAAGAAGTCATTTATGAAGACTGCTTAATGTCTGATTCCATTTGTGTGCAATGTCCAGAATGGGCAAATCCACAGATACAGAAAGCTTGGTAGTGCCCTGTGGTTGGGGGAGAGAAGAGGCAGTGGGAATGGGGAGTGACTGTTATTGTGTATCAACTTACTTTTGGGGGAGTTGAAAATGTTCTAAAATTAGATTGTGTGAATATTGTAAAAACCACTGAACCATACACTTTAAATGGGTGAATTTTGTGGTATGTGAATAAAACGCAATAAGGTGTAAAAAACAATTGAAACCTAGTACTAAAAAGCTGAAAATAAAAGCTGAAAATTCAGGAGCCTGACTCTATGTGTTTGAATCTGACCTCTGACTTACTGACTGTGCACCTTAGAATATTTACTTAAACTTTTCATGCCTCAGTTTACTTGCTTGTAAAATGTGGAGGGGGAAAATGATTGTACATACTTCATAGTATTTGTATAAGGATTACTTGTGTTAATACATGCAAAAATAGTAAGAAAATGCCTGGCAAAACATTAGCACCTTGTAAATCTCAACTGTGATGGTATCTATTATTCTCATAATTTAAATCATCTCTAATTTTGCAAAAGAAAAATTGGAGTATCCTATAGGATTTGAATGAATAAATAGGTTAGAAAAATGAATACTATTTGAGTTACTTCTTTGCACTTCACATTTACTATCCCAAGGAGAGATATTTAATTATTATATCCATCCAGCAAAGATACCCTAGGAGTTATTACTTAGTTTTTCCCTTCAAATTATGCTCTGGCATAATCAAAGTGCTTACCCTACTTTACATAGCTGTGTTTCGGGCTATTCTATCCAAAGGGTATAACTGATAGATTTTAGAATAATCACAATGATGTACATTCATCATCTCAAAAATTTAAGAACAATTTCATTACTCCAAGAAGAAAGACTCCACACCCTTTAGCATTTTTTCCTCAGACCTACATAACCACTAATCTCATTTCATCATTATAATTTAATTTATATTTACATTTTATATAAATGGAATCTTCCAATATGTAATATTATGTATATGGCCTCCTTCACTTAGTATAATGTGTTTTTTTGTCTGATAATAACATTTCATAGTATTAACTAATAATTATTCAGCTTCAAAGAAAAGTGGTCTTATATAAGCAATTCTACCCATATTCATATTTCATATATTTTTGTATTTCATATAATATATTTAGTTCATAATATTGCAAACAGTATTTACCCTTTTTTATCTATCTTACTTCACTCAACATAATGTCCTCTAAGTTCATCCATTTTGTCATATATTTCATGACTTCATTTCTTTATACCACTGCATAATAATCCATCCTGGGTATACACCACAATTTGTTTATCCATTTTCAGTTGATGAACACCTGGGCTATTTCCAACTTTTGGCTATCATGAATAATGCTCCTATGAACATCAGTATGCAGATATCTATTTTTTTCCAACTTTATTTTGTATGTTTAATAATTGAAACTATAAACAATTAAAAACTAAAAAGTAACCAAACATGAATAAATATATACATTTCTCAAATAAATGTACTGGATATATATAATTTTTTTTTAATCAAACAATATGTTACACAATATATTTGGTTCATAGCAACGCATTCATACAGTATTTGTCCTTTTGTGTCTGGCTTACTTTGCTCAAAATAATGTTGTCCTGGTTCATCCATGTTGGCAAATGCTTTATGACTTCATTTCTTCTTACAGCTGCATAATATTCCATTGTGTGAATAGACTACAGTTTGTTTATCCATTCCTCTGTTGATTGACACCTGGGCAGTTTCCAACTCCTGGCAATGGGGAATAATGTTGCTATGAACATCTGTGTGCAGATGTCTGTTCATGTCACTGCTCTCAGTTCTTCTGGGTATATACCCAGTAGTGGTATTGCCAGGTCACGTGGCAAGTCTGTATTCAACTTCTTTAGGAACTGCCAAACAGTCCTCCACAGTGGCTGTACCATTCTGAATTCCCACCAACAGTGAATAAGTGTTCCTATGTCTCCACATCCTCTCCAACACTTGTAGATCTGTGTCTTTTTAATACTGGCCACTCTGATAGGGGTGAAATGATATCTCATTGTAGTTTTGATTTGCATTTCCCTAATCATGAGTGATGTTGAGCATTTCTTCATGTGTTTTTTTGTTTTTGTTTTTTGCTATTTGTATTTCTTCTTTGGAGAAATGTCTATTTAAGTCTTTTTCCCATTTTTTAATTGGGTCATTTGTCTTTTTATTGTTGAATTGTAACGTCTCTTTATATATCCTGGATATTAAACTATTATCAGATATGTGATTTCCAAATAATTTTTCCCGTTGAGTTGGCTGCCTTTTCACCCTTTTGACAAAGTCCTATGAGGTGCAAATTTTTAGGAGGTCCATTTTATCTATTTTCTCTTTTGTTGCACATGCTTTGGGTGTCAGGTCCTAGAAACCACCACCTACTACAAGGTCTTGAAGATGTTTCCCTTTATTTTCTTCTAGTAGTTTTATGGTCCTGGCTTTTATATTTAGATTTTTGATCCATTTTGAGCTGATTCTTATATAGGGGGTGAGATAGGGGTCCTCTTTCATTCTTTTAGTTATAGATATCCAGTTCACCCAACACCATTTTTTGAAGAGACTGTTTTTTCCTGTTAGCGGGGACTTGGTAGGTTTGTCAAAAACCAGTTGAGTGTAGAGATGAGGGTTTATATCTGGCTTTTCAATTATATTCCACTCGTCAATGTGTCTATCTTTATGTCAGTACCATGCTGTTTTGACCACGGTAGCTTTGTAATATGTTTCAAGGTCAGGCAGCGAAATTCCTCCCACTTCGCTCTCCTTTTTTAGAATGCTTTTAGTTATTCAGGTGCACTTACCCTTCCTGATGAATTTGGCAATTGTCTTCTCTAATTCTGTAAAGTAAGCTGTTGGGATTTTGATTGGTTTTGCATTGAATCTATAAATCTGTTTGGGTAAGATTGACATCTTCACGATATTTATACTTACAATCCATGAACATGGAATGTCTTTCCATTTGTTAAGGCATTTTTAAATTTCTTTTAGCATTGTTTTGTAGTTTTCTGCATATAGGTCCTGTAATTCTTTGGTTAGATTAATTCCTAGGTATTTGAGTCTTTTTGTTGCTATTGAAAATGGAATTTTCCCCTTGATTTCTTCCTCAGGTTGTACAAAAATATTACTGATTTTCGCGTGTTGATCTTGTATCCTGCCACTTTACTGAAATAATTTATTAGTTCAAGTAGCTTTATCATGGATACTTCAGGATTTCCCAAGTACAGGATCATGTCATCCACAAACAGTGAGAGTTTTACTTCCTCTTTTCCTATTTGGATGCCTTTAATTTTTTTTCTTGTCTAATTTCCTTAGCTAGAACTTCTAGTACAATATTGAATAACAATGGTGACAGTGGGCATCCTTGTCTTGTTCCCAATCTTAGAGAGAAAGTTTTCAACCTGTCCCCATTGAGTATGATGTTGGCTGTGGGTTTTTCATATATGATTTTTATCATAATGAGGAATTTTCCTTCTATTCCTATCTTTTGAAGTAATTTTTATCAGAAAAGATGCTGGATTTTGTCAAATCCCTTTTCTGCATCGATTGAAATGATCGTGTGTTTTTTTTTTCCTTCAATTTGTTAATGTGGTATATTGCATTGATTGATTTTCTTATGTTGAAACAGCCTTGTATACAAGGAAAAAAGCCCACTTAGTCTTGGTGTATAAGTCTTTTGATATGCTGTTGGATCAATTTGTAAGTGTTTTGTTGAGAATGTTTGCATCTATGTTCATTAGAGAGATTGGTCTTTAATTTTCTTTTCTTGTAGAATCTTTATCTGGGTTTGGTATTAGTGTGACGTTGGCTTCATAAAAAGTGTTGGGTAATTTTCCCTCTTCTTTAATTTTTTGGAAGAGTTTAAAAAGGATTGATGTTAATTCTTTTTGAAATTCTTGGTAGAATTCACCTGTGAAGCCATCTGGTCCTGGAGTTTTCTTTGCTGGGAGATTTTTGATCATGGATTCAATCTTCTTAAATGTGATTGGTTTGTTATGTTCTTGTATTTCTTGTTGCATCAGTGTAGGTTGGTCGTGTGTTTCTAGAAATTTGTGTATTTCATCTAGATAGTCTAGTTTGTTGGCATATAGTTTCTCATAATATCCTCATGATTCTTTTTATATCTGTGAGGTCATTTGTAACTTCCCCCTTTTCATTTCTGATTGTATTTATTTGTGTCTTCTCTCTTTTTTTTCTTTGATAGTCTAGCTAGGGATTTGTCAATTTTATTGATCTTCTCAAAGAACCAGCTTTTGTTTTTTTTTATTTTCTCTATTGTTTTTCTGTTCTCATTTTCATTTATTTCTGCTTTAATCTTTATTATTTCTTTCCTTCTGCTAATTTTGGGATTTGTTTGCTGTTCTTTTTCTAGTTTCTCTAGCTGTTCAGTTAAATCTTTGAGTTTAGCTCTTTCTTGTTTTTAAATATAGGCATTTAGGGCTCTAAATTTCCCTCTCAAGACTGCCTTCACTGTATCCCATGAGTTTTAATACATTGTGTTCTCATTTTAATTTGTCTAAATATATTTACTGATTTCAATTGCAATTTCTTCTTTGACCCACCCATTATTTAGGAATGTGTTGTTCTGTCTCCACCCATTTGCAAATTTACTTTTCTCCTGTCTATTATTGATTTCTAATTTCATTCCATTATGATCTGAGAAGGTGCTTTGTATAATTTCAATCTTTTTATATTTATTGAGAGCTGCATAGTGCCGTAACATGTGGTCTATCATGGAGAAAGATCCGTGGGCACTTGAGAAGAATGTATAACCCACTGAGTTTGGATGCAGTGTTCTGTATATGTTTGTTAGGTCTAAATTGTTTATCATATTTTTCAATTTCTCTGTCTCCTTGTTGATCTGCTCACTAGTTATTCTATCTAAAGATGTGAGTGGGGTGTTGGCATCTCCAACGATTATGCAGAAATGTCTATTTCTCCCTTCAGTTTTGCCAGAGTTTGTCTCATATATTTTCGGGCACCCTGTTTATGTGCGTAGATATTTATGACTGTTATATCTTCCTGGTGGATTGTCACTTTTATTAATATATAATGGCCTTTAATATTTCTTATAACATTTTGCATTTAAAGTCTGTTTATTCTGATATTAGTATAGCTACCCCTTCTCTTTTCTTGTTACTATCTGCATGGAGTATCTTTTTCCAACCTTTCACTTTCAGCTGGTTTGTATCCCTGGGTCTAAGGTGAGGTTCTTGTAAGCAGCATATGGATGGCTCATGTTTTTCTTTCCATTCTGTCAGCCTGTATCTTTTGATTGGGGATTTTAATCCGTTCACATTCAATGATATTACTGTAAATGTACTATATACTTCCTCCATTTTATTCTTTGGTTTTCATATGTCATCTTGCTTTTGTCTGTCTTTTTATTCCTTTGTTTATCCTTTCTGTTATTATTTCTTCTATACTCTCCTCCAAGCCTCTCTCTCCTGTGTTTTTCTTTCAGGTTCTAAGGCTTCCTTTAATATTTCCTGCAAATGTGGATTATTTTTGGCAAACTCTCTTAGTTTCTGTTTGTGTGTGAACATTTTCTTCTCACCTTCCTATTTGAAGGACAGTTTTGGTGGATAAAGAATTCTTGGCTGGCAGTTTTTCTCTTTCAATTTCCTAATTGTATCATACCACTGTCTTCTTGCCTCCATGGTTTCTGAAGAGAAATCTGCGCTAAGACTTACTGGATGTCTGTTGTATGTGATCATTTGCTTCTCTCTTGCTGGTCTGAGAATTTTCTCTTTATCTTTGACATTTGGTATTTTGAGTAGTATATGTCTTGGCCTAGGTCTGTTTGGATTTATTCTGATTGGAGTACAGTGTGCTTCCTGGACATGTAAGTTCAATTCTTTCATGAGAGTTGGGAAATTTCCAGCTATTATTTCCTCAAATACTCTTTCTGCCCCTTTTCCCTTCTCTTCTCCTTCTGGAACACCCATGACATGTATGTTGTTGAAGTTTGTGTTGTCATTCAACTCTCTGAGCCCCTGCTCAATTTTTTCCATTCTTTTCTCTCTGTGCTCTTTTCTCTCTTCAATTTTAGCTGTTCTGTCTTTGGTAACACTTA
Source organism: Cabassous unicinctus (assembly GCA_029593785.1). NCBI lineage: Eukaryota > Metazoa > Chordata > Mammalia > Cingulata > Chlamyphoridae > Cabassous > Cabassous unicinctus. Next base: position 15,912 of record JAQZBX010002332.1, on the reverse strand, counting down.
TTCTTTGTTCTATCAATTTGAGTCACTGTTGTATGCCTCAAATGTGTTTTTTATCTCACCTATTGTGTCTTTTATTCCCATGTGCTCTGTTACTATTCAGTTCAGGATTTCAAATTCTTCTTTGCGTTCGCTCAATATCCTGTTGATGTCATTTATCTCTTTAACTATATTGTCTTTCAACTCACTAATTTGATTTCAGAAATTTGTGCTCATCTTGCTGATTAGTTCTCTTAAATTCTGCATCTCTTCTGGGACTTTGCTGTATTCCTTTTCTTGGGCCATGTCTTCTATTTTCTTATTATGGCTTGTAATTTTTTGCTGGTGTTTAGTCATCTGGTTAGGATATAGTTTACTCAGATGCTCACTATCTTTCTCTTTTATAGCGATTTAGTGGCAGGAGACTGTGAGTTACCACAGCTTTTTTATTTTTGGCTCAACCTGGATTGTTAGGATTGTCCTGCTGGCTGTTCAAAACTGGGCACTGGACCCAATATTTGGTTGTAGAGTTGCTTCCTAGGGTCTTGGGCAGGGAGGCTGCAGAGGCCAGAAAAAGCCTCTCCTACTTATTTTTAATTTTCTTTTGTGCACTTCTTTGGTCTGCCAAGAGATGGCACTGTTTGGCAGCTCTCAATTCAATGCCTGATTAGAGTGTATTTGTTGTAACACAGACCAGATCAATGTGATAGGTCTTCCTGTCTGGAGGCTAGGAGCCTTATAATTCAATTTTTTTCTGAGAGAGTTCTCCAGCCTTCTCTGGCAGCTGTCTCTCTTTTCCCAGCTAGGAAATATTTCCACTCCCCTCTCAGTCCTCAAAAATCAGTCCCTGTTAGTAGTGAAGGAGATTGGGAGTGTTGTTTATCTTTAGACCCTTGCAGGCTCCAATGCAAACAATGGCACAGCCCTACCCAGTCTGGAAGGGCTGTTGGGACACATCATACCAAATTTGTGTGTCAAAAGCAGAGTCAGCATTATGCTGTGTCCCTCTCTCTCCCCTTTCCTGGGGTGGTAGAACTCTGGAGACCCCTTTGTCTGTAGTTGCAGGCCCAGAAGCTGAAGAATTCTAAAGAGTCTTTAGTGTGGGGGAGGGTGCTCGCAGCAGCATATGCTGGTTCCAACTCATGGTTCTGTCATCACGATTTCCCTCTTTTTTCCCCCTCTTCTCTGGGTGATGTGCAGCCTTCACCTACAGTCCTAAAACCTAGAATATTTTTTAGGGGTTGTTTCAGCCTGTCCTCTAGCTATTTTTCAGGAGAAGAGATTCCCATGTCTTACTAGTCCCCAGTATTTACTCATGTCACTGCTCTCAGTTCTTCTGGGTATATACCTAGTAATGGGATTGCTGGGTCCCATGGCAAGTCTATATTCAACTTCCTTAGGAACTGCCAAACATTCCTCCACAGTGCCTGTATGATTCTAAATTCTCACCAACAGTGAATAAGTGTTCCTATCTCTCCACATCCTCTCCAACCTTCACACTTTTCTGACTTTTTAATAGCAGCCAGTCTAATAGGTGTGAAATGATATTTCATTGTAGTTTTGATTTGCATTTCCAAAATCGCTGGTGAGGTTGAACGTTTTTTCTTTTGTTTCTACACCACTTGTATTTTTTCTTTAGACATTTGTCTTTTCAAGTTTTTGTCCATTTTTTAAATTGGATACTTAATCTTTTTGATGTTGAGTTTGTATGATTTCCTTATATGTCATGGATATTAAACCCTTATCAGATATGTGATTGCCAAATACTTTCTCCCATTGAGTCAGCTGCCTTTTAAACCATTTGACAAAGTCCTTCGATGTGCAAAAGTGATGAAATTTGAGGAGGTCCCATTTATCTATTTTTCTTTTTGTCGCTCATGCTTTGGGTGTAAGGTTTGAGAAACTACCACCTACCACAGGATCTTGAAGATTTTTTCCTACAATTTTATCTAGGGGTTTATGGTGATTTTTTTAATTTAAGGCCTTGATCCATCTTGAGTTAATTTTGGTATGAGGTGTGAGATAGGAGTCTTCTTTCTTTCTTTTGGAACAATTTGTTGAATAGACTGTTCTCATACAGGTGAGTGGGCTTAACAGCGTTTTTGTTTTTTTTTTTTAAACTTTACTGTAGATATGAGGGTCAACTTCTGAGTTCTTGATTCAAGTCCATTTGTCAATCTCTCTGTCCTTATGGCAGTACCATGCTTGTTTTTTGTTATTGTTGTTGCTGTTTGTTTGTTTGTTTTTTACCACTGTAGCTAAGTAATATATTTTAAAGTCAGGAAGTGAGAGTTCTCCAACTCTGTTCTTCTTTAGTAAGATGTTTTTGGCTATTTGGGGCCCCCTGTCTTTCCAAATAAATTTATTTTTCAATTTCTGCAAAAAAAGGCTGTTGGGATTTTTATTGGGATGGTGTTGAATCTGTAAATCAGTTTGAGTAGAATTGACATCGTAAAGATATTTAGTCTTCCAATCCATGAACACAGAATGTCCTTTTTTAATTTTAAATCTTCTTCAGTTTCTTTTAGGTTTGTTTTGTAGTGTTCTGAATACAGGTCCTTTATATCCTAGTTTAAGTTTATTCCTAAATATTTGATTGTTTTAGTCACTATTGTAAATGAATTTTTTCCTGATTTCCTCCTGAGAGTGCACATCATTAGTGTATAGAAACGCTATTGATTTTCATATTATATTTTGATAACCCTTGATATATGACTAATTCCCCTGGTAGATGAAGGGCTCCCACTAACTAATAGGAGGTGAATCAATGGATCAATCAATTAATAGATAAATGGACAACACATACAGGCAAAATCTTCCCAGAAAAGGAAATACATATACATGGCTCATAAATGTTTGTAAGAGTGATAACATTTAGCATTCTTAATAACTAACAAATAAAGTAATGCTAGATATCACGTTTACTGCAAAGATTCAAAAATTGTGGTACCTCTGGTGGTAAGGGGTGAAGAATCACCTTCCAAAGTGATAGCAGAAGTTTTAACAGGTACAATCTCTATAGATAGAAATATGGCAAAACTACTGACATGCCATTATAGTTTGATCCTGTACACATCCTACCTATATCCTCAAAAATGAGAAAAATGTTGCAATATTGTGCCTAGTCACAATTTCCTTGAGGAAACTCGATACATTGATTAAGGCACATTCACACAAGGGATTACTGTTTACCATTAAAAAATAGTTAAGCTCTTTATAGACTGCTACAGAATAATCACCCAGATGTAATAAATAATCAAACAAGAAGCAGAATAGTGAATGTGAAAAGCCAACATTTGAGTGAAAAAGGGAAAAAAGAGTAATGCATGTATTTGTCTTAAATACATACAAAATATCCAGAGAAATATTCAGGAAAAAACAGAATTTTGGATAGGTCATGGGAGAGGAACCAAGAATCTGGGAGTAAGAGTGGAAGGAGACTCCTCAGTATTTCTTCTTTTATTTCGTTTGAATTTTGAAAAACAAATAACTTACCTCTTCAATAAATTTTACAAAAGCTATAAATTAAGTGTGACAAATGTGTTGTCCAGGTTCAAGGCAGGAAGAAACAGCCTTGGAGTATAGTTCAGATTTCCTGGCCACAAAGCTGAGATCTGTTTCATGCTTTTTTTTATGTGGGTGCCCAGAATAAATGTCTGTTGGCTGAATGAGTCTCAGTTCCTGGGACTCCAATGTCCAGGGAAGAAGAGAAGGCTCCCCCTGAAACAGCTGCACTGACAGGCTGACCTGACCTCCTCTGCCATCACCAACTCTTCCTTTCTGCAGTCTCTGTATACCCAGACACAAAGGTCCCTGTGGTGAGCAGAATTCTAAGATGACACCCAGTATCCCAGTTACTTGTCAAGTGCTAATTCAGGTGCTGCTATGAAGGGAATCTGCAGATTAATTAAGGTGTGCAGCAGTTGATTATCCTTGGGGAGAGTGTCATGGATGGACCTGATCAAATCAGTTGAGTCCTTTAAATTATCTGGGTTCTTCCTGGAGCAAGAGATTCAAAGCTTGAGAGGGGTTTTTCATGAGGGAGATTCTCTGGCTGGCCTCTAGGAGAAGCTTTGCTAAGTGGGACATGATCTAAAAGGTCATGTGAGAAGGAACACAGTACCCCCAGGCTCTGAGGCTGCTCCCCACCAAACAGGTGGCAAGAACACATCATTTGTAATAATTTTGCAGCAGTGGCAAAGAAGATATTATATCAATTATAAGGTACATTCAATAGGAGGGTATAAGGGGTATGAGATTTTTCCTTTTAGAGTAATGAAAATGTTCTAAAATTGACTGAGGTGATGACAGCACAACTCAGTGATGAATATGAAAGGCAATGAGTGTACAGTTTGAATGGAATGTACAAGATAAGGGACTGTATAACACACTAAATCTTGTTGTGGAAGATGGACTGTGGTTAACAGGACAAATATGAGAATGTTCTCTCATGAACTATAACAAGTATATAAAGCTAGTACAAAGAATTAATAATCAGGTGGGTTTGGGGGGAAATACATTAAATGTAAGATATGGACAATAGTAGTAATGTTTTGGCAATGCTCTTTCATAGTTTGTAACAAATGGTTCACAGCAATGCAGGGAGTTGATGCTGGGGTGATGTACGATGATATGCATGATTGTTTTATAAGTTCACAACATTTTTATACACTTATTGTTTATGTATATTCATGTATGAATGACATATTTCAAGAAATATTCTTAATGAAAAAAAAAAAAGAACACAGGACCTCAGTCTTACAACCATAAAGATTAGATTTTGCCCCAAATCAGTGAGTGTGGAGGAGGTCCCCAAACCACAGAGGAGAATGTTTCCCTGGTTGACACCTTGATTTCAGCTTCTTAAGATCCTGAGAAGAAAAGTGTGCTACCACTGACCAGACTCTGGGCTCACAGATATTATGATATAAAAAAGTCTGTTTCTTTAAGCTTCAGAGTTGGTGGTGATTTGTTCCAGAGCAACAGGAACAATTGCAGCCCTCTCAGAAACTCACCTGCAGGTAGTCCTGGGCCATGAGGACAGCGAAGCTGCTCAGGTGGGTGCAGTGGCTGGTGGTACTGCCGTCCTAAGTGTCCAGCATCTAGCAGCCTGTGGTGGCCCAGTGACCACATCCATCCTGGCTGTGCTCCCAGAAGGCACAGAACACCTCCTGCCCTGGCCTGAGGGGCCCCTAGAATAGGGAAAGGGCACAGTTGTGAGCTGCTGGTTATGGAGCTCACAGGTGCTGACCCAAAGTTGGCTTGGGAAGGGCTGACAGTCCTGGGAAGATTGCTGAACAACAAGGCTGAGCTGGGCAGGAAGACTGTGCCCAGGATACCATCACCTCAACCTACCCAACCAGGACTCACGTTGTGGTAGAAGACGAAGGTGACTGGGTAGCTGAGGTTCTTGGTGTCCTTGTTTCTCAGAAAGGCAGAGATGATGTCTGAGAGCTGGTTGGGGACCATCCTTGAGACCAGACCTGGAGTGGCTCATGTAGAACTGCCTGCTTCTCTGGCTTCTGGACCAGGTGGGCCTCAGCCAGCAACTTCCCTGGAGTTTACACCAGGCCCACCATGGAAGGACCTGTGGGACAAAGTCATGGGTGAATTCTCAGGGTCCCCTCTGGAGCCACTTCCACTTCAGGGGCCTTCCTTCCTGGCCTGGCTCACCTCACTTCCCTGTACTCTTGGGTTCCCTGTGCTCACATACCTGGTTGGCTTGTCCACCTGGGAGCTACTGTACTTCCCCCTTCCCCACCTAAGCATTCCCTGAGTCACCAGGTTCCTGAGCCAAGTCCCATCCCAGCAGCAGCTTTGCCTTTGTCAGCTCCAAGGTCGCATCCTTGACTCCTCCCCCCTGCACCACCAGGGACAATTCTATGAGTTGTGAGAGTACTGGAGGAGTAAAGAGAATTAGGCAATATTTTGCCCAGAATAGGTTTGATGCAAATCTAGCATTGTTGGGAATGGATGTAGCTCAAGTTTTTGAGCACCTGCTTCCCATGTATGAGGTTGTGGGTTCAATCTCTGGTACCTCCTAAAAAAAAAAAAAAAAAAAAAAAAAAAACTAGCCTTGCATAAATTTTATTTACAATGTGGGAAAAGCACACCTAATGCAAACCATGGACTATAGTTAACAGTAATATTTTAATGTTTTTTATCAAGTGTAATAAAGGTACCACACTAACACAAAGTGTCAGCAATAGGGTGTGGTATATGAGGGCATTGAATATTTGCATGGCTTTTCTGTAAATCTGCAACTTTTCTAATTTTAAAAAATTACAATAACTGAAAAAACCCAACATTATTCTAAGTGAAGGAAACCAGACACAAAGTACAGCATATTATTTGATTCCATTTAAATATGATGTAAATATTAACAAAATTATAGAGATGGAATTAGATAGGAGGGTATGTAGGGCTGGAGAAACTTGGAGGAATGGAGAGGTGACGGTTAAGGGGTACAAGCTTTTTTTGGAGTAATGAAGATGTTCTAAAATTGATTGTACACATTGGATGGATTTTATGGTATATTAATATATCTCAATAAAACTACTTTTATCAATAAAACATTATTGTGCATATTTATTCATGATTTGTTTGCAAAGTTGTATAATTACATTATAAAATATGGCATTTTTCTTTGTTATATTATAAATATATTGAGTACATTTATATGCATCTTCTATTTGTACACTATTATTATATATTATTGTAAATATACATGAACTTTGAATTTATGAACTTTGAAGATAAACTTAGGGACATGAGTCATCACCGAGCTCCTGTGATTGTGGGCTGCTAATGGCTCCCAGCAGAGGGGAACCACATTACCTAGGTGTCCTCGATCAGTGCTTGAACCCAGGCAACAAAAGTCAGTTTGTGGCATCCACATGGGGACAGCTAAAGAGCTCCCCGCACACTGGACTGAGTTTGGATTCTGGGTCCACACACCTCCTGGGAGCTCTTTTGCTGGCCCATCCTGGTCCCTCCCTCCCCTTAACTCCGAAAAAGTCACTTGGAAAAACCAATCTCCGGCTCTGTTCAGAGCTGAACAGAGTACATTTATTTAAACAAAAGATCCTTATATCCTCCACACTCCTCAAGGAATGATTGATGCTGATTTTCCAAGAGCTTTGCAATTGGAATTTGAAGAAGACACTGTTGAAGGAATGGAAGAAGTTCTTACCTGGAATCTCTATGAGCACATCCTGAGTTTCAAAAAGACAAACTGGAAATGCTTTTTGGAAATCAAAATTTAGCTCACAATCAGCAAAATGTCATTTGTCCTCAAACTCCAAACCAAAAGATAGTTAAGATGAAGGCACAGTTACCAAAAATAGATTAGGTAAAATTGAAAGAGTCTCCATCGACCTACATCAAGTAGAATCTGAACTTTTCTGATAGTCAATTAATTGCCCAAAAATAGACTTGGGAATCAACAGTGACACCACGGATCTAATTTGCTATTGAAAATCCTTCTTAATTGTCCAATAATAGTAAATTTGTATATTTTTTTAAAATTAAATATATAGTCTTCATGTGAGGCAATGTCTAGTTAATTTCAATCCTTCATGATTTCTATTTCATTGGCTGTTCATTTAAATTTATAAATGTATATCTTTTAAGTTGCGTGTATTTCATTTGATTAATTTTAACTTATTAAGGAGAGCAGCACTAGGTATGAGTGATCACCTCTTCTCCAGGGGACAGGGAGAGGAATGAGGGAGGAACCTAGGCAAGCCCAGCAAATGCCATTCCCAGATGCAGGACCACACATGTGCCAGATCCAGGGACTCACCTGTGCCAAGACTAGGGACTCATTTATATCAGACCCGTAATTTTGCAAGTCCCAGCTCAAGTACTCACTTTTGCCAGAGCCAGACTCAGGGCCTCTCCTATGCCACATCCAGGCACTCAACTGTGCTAGGGCCAGGGACTCACCTGTGCTTGCAGGAGCCTCCATGGTCAATGACCATTGGGCAGGGCCTTGCTCAGGCCTTTCAGAACATCCTCCAGGCCAGTGAGCAGTTGAGTGGTCACACGATGCTGCTGTAAATGGACAGGGTCTCTAGATCACTGGGGATCTCCAGCAGGTACCCCAACCCCTGTATGAGGCCATGGAGGCAAAGGGGAACAGAGCTCAGCCTCAATGAACAGACCCGGGGACTATCTCTGTGGGGGATAAAGTTGCCACCAGATGGTCCCCAGTGGTCTTTATCCCTGGACCCCAGCCCCTAGGAGACCAACCTTGGTCAGGAGCTGCAAGAATGACTTAAACCAGAGTTCAGGAGCAGCACCAAGAAAGAACCTTAGTAAGTGCACCTGGATGTCTGGTAGACTGTCCATTACCTGAGTGTCTGCCCTTCCACCCACCTGGGAGAGGGAGGTCTCAGGCCAAGGACTCCCAGATAAAGCTGTCCAGGTTACTTGCCTCCCCTTGCTCTTACCTGGATGGTGCTCCTGGTGGAGACTGGCTAGAAGTCTCTGTGCAGGTTCTGGACTTTGTCAAAGAAGTGGGAGTGTATCTGGAGAGAGGGAGAAGAGGGATATCAGACAGCTTAGCTGAAGGGAGCCTAGAGCACAGGGGTGTGGTGTGGCATGCTGTGCAGTCAGTTTACCTGCTGGGGCCACTCACTTGACTGTTGATTCCAGGGGTCAGGGCCTGGTGGGGAAGGGGATTTCTGTAGGGGAGAGGGCAGAGCTTCATTAGGTGGAAAGGAGTGCGTGTGTGTGTTTGTATGTGTCTGGGTGTGAGGGTCTGGGGTCAGGTGAGCCCATGAACCTGCATAGAGGGTGGTCTTCTGGTTATTCAGGGACCCAGGTTCGAGCACCCAGCCTCAGCAACAGGGGCATGTATATGAGCCATCAATTTTGACACAGGTATAGACTTATGGCACTAATGCATCCCAGAACTGCACTTGTTTTCATCTGGGGACACAAAAAAGAAGGTCAGGCCCCATCCATCCAGGATCAGGGACCCTCCTCAATGGACCCTATGTCCTTTCTTCCTGGGTGAGGATGAGACCCCATGTGATACCACATCCCAGAGAATGGACTCAGTCGGGATTATGGGAAGTATGGAGAACCCTGACACAACAGGTGAGCCCTTACAGATGCTCAGGTGTGAAACTATTGAAACACCTTCATTTCAGCTGGTAATAGGCTGCTGCCAGAGGTCCCCAGAGAAGCCCCCTTGGCCCTCAAACCCTTTCCTGGAAACTACAGATCTTTCCACATCTAGCCTGGCAGAGCAGGGGTCCTCAGCCTTCCTTTTGCTTGGTTGGTGTGGTTGCCATTACATATGGTATCAACTTATTGATTATGGGAAGGTGGGATCTGAGCTCTGGAACTTCACAGATGGTGGTGTTTGGGCCCCTGGGGGACCCAGGTTCTGGCTTTCAGCCAGTTCAGCAGCAGCAGTGATCACTGCCAATGACATTAAGACAATGGGTAGAGCTGTGAAACGGTTTTCACTCTGAGGTGCATTTATTCACACCTGAGGACAAAGTCAGAGAGTCAGGCCCTGTCCCTGCCTGGCTCAAGCCCTCCCCCAGGTCACCTCTCCCCCTTCCTTATCTTCTCACTGCCTGGTGCACAGGGCCTCACTGTTTTTGCAAGTGATGCCACCTGTTGACCTTCAACTGTACTCTCAAATTATCTTTGGTGGCCTCCCCTCATGATAGTCCCCAGTTTACAGGAGATGAATCAGAAGCAAGCAGAGAAACTGAGTCACAGCAGCTGCACTTCCTGCCCAAGGATTCTCAGTGGTTTCTTCCCTAACCCTGTCCAAGACTCCCCTTCTCAGATTCAGAAGTGGTTCCTTCCTTTACTCTGGGAGTGAGTTTGGGGGTGGGTGGTCTCAGAAGCATGGACTCTGCCCGGGAGCTCAGTTACAGAAGGGCCTTCAGCCTCCCTGCCCTATGCAGAGCCCTTCCCAGTAGGTGAGCCCTTTCCCTTCTCCTCAGTCTGTGTGAACTGTGCAGTCTCCAGGGGCATCTATTTGTGCACAGCTTTGGGTCTTCTGGTTCACACTGAATGCCAGGCAGTCACTGGCAGGTGTAGCATCCCAGGATGTTGGTGCAGATGCTTCAACTCCTACAGGTTCTGTGATTCTGCTGATATTTGTCCAGGTCAAGACAAATAAGGTAGGAGAAGGGGGTGGTCACCTGCAGCTTGTGGAACTCTTCAGAAGACCCCTTTCCACCCCGTTGAGTGAGCACCATTCCTAATTCACACACAGGCATCCTATGGGTGAGCATGGTGGCCCAGAGGCTTTGCTATCTTGGTGTGGCCTCAGCCCTCCCATTTGCCTGGCTCAATGCTGTCCTCCTCCCTAGGTAGCTCAGAAACAGGGAAGGTAAGTCACTACTGCCTGTGTCCCAGCTGCAGAAGTGGAGCTTAGGCCACAGTGGGCTTTCTGGAAACAGTGCAGGTGAAATGCTGCTTTCCCACAGAAGGGCCCATCTCGGATGCAAGCAGTGACCCTCTGGCTGGAAGCAGGCTCTGGCCCAATGTTCCCCAGCATGGGTGCTCATTTCTCTAGTTCTGCTTGGAATCCTGGCAACCCTGGCAGAATAGCACTTTCTCTTCCACAACAAGCCAGGCCCCAGCTCGTTGGAGAAGGACCAAGACTTGCTCCAGACAGGGGATGGCCATGGAAGGCAGAGCCAGGCAGGAAGTATCACTCTTAGCTGTGACTTACATCCAGCCCAGCAGCTTTGGGCTTAGGAGGTGCCTTTTCCTGATCCCCATGAAGCATCTTGTGGACTTGGCAGCAAGGGGGAGTGAACCCTCATCTGAGCAAGGCTGGCCCTGGGCAAGGGTTTATGGGTGGCTGTACAGGGGGCTGAAGATGGTAGGAAAGGGGTTGGAGGCCTCTCTATCATCTCACACCTTCATCCTCACTGAGACGCAGCCCCGTGGGCTCCGCTAAGCAAGGCTCAGCCTCCATCTTCTTTCCTGGAGTTTTTAGGCCTCTACAGGGTCTGGAGATTCCTTCCACTGTTGCTGTTTCATCCAGATGGGAGCTTCTTCCTTCGCCCAACTCTGACTTCACCCTAGCTGTGCCACTGCCATGGCCTCCATTGTGCCTCTGTCATTGAGTTTGAACTTCAGGCTTGTGAACTCAAATTCTTTGGGAGGGTCAAGGTGGAAGCTTGTGCAGGGAACTAGAAGGGAGGCAGAGCAGCAGAGAAGAGGAGTCGAGGCTGCTGCAGGTGCCTGCTCTAGGAGGGGACCCTGTGCTAGGGACAGGGTTGGCAGGGAATTGGGCCTGTCCTTATGCCTCCATCTTCTGCTTTTCAGATGTTGTCCCTGGGTGCCTGTGGTTTGGGGGCTCAGGGAAGCTCCCAGAAATGGCTGAGCACAGGAAGATCCAGCTGATGGAATCAAAGTGATTTTCCAATGTCACAGATCAATCAGGTGGCAAAAGCAGGTCTTGCACCCAGGCTTCCTGGAACGAGTCCATGTCCTTGGCCCTCAGGCCACTCTGCCTTCTGTGCTTATGGGACAGGTAAACAGAACACCTGTCCTGTCTCAGACCCAGCACTGCACATGCCACCAGTGCCCTGCCCCCTGGATTCTGCAGGAACAGCTCTGGTGACTTCAAAACCTGATGGGGGAAGATGCAAGATGCTGGAGGTTCTTTCCTTGATACCTGTTCTCACTCTCATTCCTGAGTATTTTTCCCACAGAATGGATCCTGTATCATGTGCTGTAAATGCAATGGTATCTCCCTTCAAAGTTCTTGCAGCTGACCGATTTCCCACAGAAAACTGCCATGGGCAGGGCACACTTGCCATGGGCAGGGAACGCCAAAGGGCAAAGGGTCACATCCTGAAGATGTGATTCCTTCATGCTGGAGACTCTAGCCTCCAACCTAATCCTCCAACATGGGTTCTGACACCATGCTGTCTTATGAAAAGAATTAGATTAATTAATCACTGATTTATTAATTATCAGTCTTTTATAAAGAATTAGGTTCATCATGCATGGCTGAGGCTGGACTGTGGCCAGCCATTACTGAAGGCTAATTAATCAGCTCATCTCAGCCTTCTGGTTGGCAACCAGGTTTGGACACAATGGGCAAGTGCCAAGCTGGGGGGCAAGCAGGAAGCATGCATCACCCTTCCAAGTTCTTATAGGTTACAGCCTCCAAACTGACCTCCTTCATGGCCTGGACAGAACAAAACTCCCTGGAGCTACTCCTAGGGCTGAGTGGGGCTAGAGCCACATAGATATAGGCACCATAGCTGTGCCAATTTGGGGACCAGCAGAAGGTCTGAAGCTGACAAGAGGAGAAATGTTCAGGATGAGGTCCTCTCCAGCAGCTCAGAGCAGAGGGTGGACACGATTGGCTAAATATAACAACAGCTAAATAAGAGCCAATGACACAAAAATGAATCAAAATTCAGAGACAAGGCAAAACTATAGCAATAGCAAGAAAAAATGAGTGGTGTCTTGGGTTTCAGGTGGAAAAAGGAAAGTTGATCTAGGGCAGAGGTTCTTAAAAAAGGGTCCCTGAGCTTAAATTTAAATAAAAAAAGAAAACAAAAAACAGTATTCTTGTGGAGACATGTTGGTGCAGGTACAATCAATTTATTCAATAATACACAGTATATTATAGTGTGGACTTAGTAAGGGTTCTGTGGTGTTCACCTAATTGGAAAAGGAGTCCGTGAAACAAAAAAGTTAATAACCCCTGACCAAGGACTTGTTTGGCGCATTTTTAGGGCAGTGAAATGTTTCTGTATGCTGCCTTATTTGTGGACACCTAACCTTTTGCATTTGTCAAAGCCCACAGAACTAGAAGTGCAAAACAGAGAGAGTGAATCCCAAAGTAAACTATAGACTTTCATTACTAATAATGTTACTGATTAGTTCATCAGTTGTAGCAAATGAACCTCACTACTGCAAGCTGTTAACAATAGGACAACAATGTGTGTTGGGGTGGAGGGAAATGTTAATTTGGAAACTCTTTGAAACATTTCTGTAAACCTTAGTGAGCAACTTGAAAGACACTGAATGAAAATGGGTGCATAAATTCAATCCCCTGATGGGGTGGGATTTAATTATATTTCTGAAAATATATCTAGTTCCAGCACCATTTGTCAAGATACTTGTTTTTCTCCTTGAATTGTCTTAGTGCCTTTGTTGAAAATCCATTAAGTATGTATATGTGAGACTATTCCTGGACTGTCCTGTTTATCAATCCACATATATGTATTAGAAAATAATTGGTAAGATCTACCCAAATAAAAATATGAATGTATTCTATATAAATTTCACTACATCTATAGCTAAGTTAATAGAGAATTGACATATTAACAATAGGAAATCTTACAGTATATTAACATGATGTAATAGGCAGTGACTGAGAAGGCAACCACAATTCTTTTTCCATAGATAGTTTAATATTCACATTTCACTCTCATGATGGCATTACATTATATGACCAATGTCATATAATGATAAACAGGTATAGCATAGGGACATTTCTGGGATTTGACAATTGTCCTGAATGACATTGCAATAACAGATACATATGACTAAATGAAGAACTTTTGCCTTTGTAATTAAGGTGATATATAGGTTTCCTCTGAGTTGATTAAAATGGAAAGCAAAGAGGCTGAACCTGACCTAATGTGCTGAGTCCTTAAAAGAGATTGGGTTCAACCTGAAGCGAGAGAATCAACTCCTGAGTGTGAAATGCTGTCATGCTGAGAGAGGGCCACTTGAGAGCAGATCCAGGAGCTGAGAAGGTGGCCCAGCCTATAGCCAGCAAGATAATGTGGTGTTAGGCCTTTGACCACAAGGAAAGGAATTCTGCCAACCACCTGAGTGAGCCTGGAAGAGAATCTAGAGGTAAGATGAGAACATAGTCTGGGGACACTCTGAGTCCTGCCTTGTGAGACCCTGATCAAAGAACCCAGTCATTCAGGGCCTACATTTCTAACCTATAGAATGGGAAATTAATAAATGGGAATTGTTTTAAAGCACTAAATTTGTGGTAATTTGTTCCACACAAATATCAAAGCAATACACATTATATATCAGTAAATTTTTTAGATCCCCTTTACGTTCTCTTTAGAATGATATTTTAGAGAACTTTTTAAATAATTTGTAACAGACAAATATTTATTAATCGTGACATAGTAAGTATTAATCTCAACAGGAAAAATTTTATCACTGGATTAAAAAATATTTCCAATGTCTGTACATCCAAAGACTAAATGGAAAACATGGGAAGGCAGGCTACAGAGTAAGAAATAGACTCAATTATTCTGACATGTTTTTTTACATATTCCTGAATTAAAACATAAGAAAAAATTATGAAGAGTCAAAAGATTTGAAGAGACTCTTCATGAAATTACATTTATAAATTTCCCATAATGATATGTAATGGTTATGATGAAAATGAAAAATAAAATCACAGTGAGATACCATGTGACACTGAGTAGAATGGCAAACTCTGAAAAGATTAAAAAACAATACCAAGAAATTGTTAGAAGATGGCATCAGACTAATAGGTGGAGCTCAATGCTCTCACAAAAACTACAGAGAAAGAACCAAAAGCTGTTCAAGGGACCTGCTTTGGGGGTCAGCAGACCATGACAGTGCTAAACAAATCCCATGAAAGTGAGGGACAGAGATACAAAGAAGCCAAAACAACAAATGTGTGTTACCAAGCCCCCATGGTGGCCAGGAAGGGCAACCCTCCCTGACCCAAAGATATTGAGCTGGAGTAAAACCCCTGACTCACTTCAGCCAATGGAGAGGGACACATACACATTCTACCTGACAGCTGATTCAAAGGAAAAAGGGAAGGGGAGTCAGGGTGCTTTTCTTCAGTGAATTTGGCAAACAGAGACTGCTTGGAGCTCTACTCTGGAGGCTTAACACAGAAACACAGAAAAGTCAAGACTGAAACACCTCCATGTAAAGGTTTGCTAATGTGCAGCATCTGTTGGTTGGTCTGGAAATTGCATGGACAAAAACTTCTTGCTTCTTTCTATATCCTACCTCTTGAAGAAAATCTTTTCCCCACTAGTGAGGCCCAGTCCTGATTTTGATAACTTAACCTGGGCAATTATAAAAACTTAGAAGAAGTTAATACAAATATCAAAGAAAAGCTGTGAAAAAAGCAACAATATGCAGCTCAATAGGGAGCTACCCAGTGTGACAAAGTTGGACTCAATTATGGTTTCCTTTATACATGGCTCTTCTGCTCCTTCTATTTAAAACCATATTTAATACTAGGCTTGATAGGTGTATGTCCAAGAGACAATGGGCTGCCCATGCACCAGCTGGATCCTGAATCTCAACAGTGTTGCAACACCTACCCTCCAGTTCATGGGACTCACTGAGGACAACTAACAATGAGATGATAATGGACAACAAACATCCCAAGGAACTGAGAGATTCTGCAATTGTAAGCAAGATAGACACATCCATCAGCCCCATAGGACCTAAGCCCCCTCTCAATTAGAGTTGGAGTGGGCATCACCATTGCAGAATCCTCAGGATTGGGGAATGAATGATGGACTGGAGTAGACTTACTGGTATTCTACTACAGACTTGTGATTCTAGCAATGGAAGAATTTTTATTATTGATGTGAGGCAATGGCCACTGGAGTTTCTGAGGTGAAGAAGAGTGATAAACAGGTGTAGCATGGGGACATTTCTGGGATTTGGAAATTGTCCTGAATGACATTGCAATGACAGATATATGCCATTATATATCTTGCCATAGCTTACAAAATTGTATGTGAGAGAGTGTAAATTACAATGAAAAGTATAATTCATGCTTAGTGGCAATGCTCGAAAATGTGTTCATTAATTTTAACAAATGTACCACACTGATGAAGGAAGTTGTTGATGTGGGAAAGTGTGGGAGGGGAAGGGAGTGGGGCATATGGGAATCCCCTATAT